>JAHIAM010004809.1:0-22702 GCA_021605205.1 Aegilops longissima
CAAAAGGCAGCATTAAAATTCAACGGAACAACGATGCGAGCCATCTATCTACAACAAACATAGACAAGCAAAATACTATCAGGTACTAAGTTCATGATAAATTTAAGTTCAATTAATCATATTACTTAGAAATCCCACTTAGGTAGACATCTCTCTAATCATCTAAGTGATCACGTGATCAAATCAACTAAACCATAACCGATCATCACGGGAAATGGAGTAGTTTTCAATAGTGAACATCACTATGTTGATCATATCTACTATATGATTCATGCTCAACCTTCCGGTCTCCGGTGTTAGGGCCATATCTGCATATGCTAGGCTCGTCAAGTTTAACTTTGAGTATTATCGTATGTGCAAAACTGGCTTGCACCCGTTGTAGATGGACGTGAGAGCTTATCACCCGATCATCACGTGGTTGTGCAGAGCACGTCGAACTTTGGCAGCGGTGCATACTCGAGGAGAACACTTTTATCTTGAAATTTAGTGTGAGATCATCTTATAATGCTACCGTCAATCAAAGCAAGATAAGATGCATAAAAGATAAACATCACATGCAATCAATATAAGTGATATGATATGGCCATCATCATCTTGTGCTTGTGATCTCCATCTTCGAAGCTACCGTCATGATCACCATAAGTCACCGGTAGCGACACCTTGATCTCCCTCGTAGCATCGTTGTCGTCTAAGCCAACTATTGCTTCTCTGACTATCGCTACAGCTTAGTGATAAAGTAAAAGCAATTACATAGCGATTGCATTTCATACAATAAAGTGACAACCATATGGCTACTGCCATTTGCGATAACTTCGGTTACAAAACTTGATCATCTCATACAATAAAATATAGCATCACGTCTTGACCATATCACATCACAACATGCCCTGCAAAAACAAGTTAGGCGTCCTCTACTTTGTTGTTGCAAATTTTACTGTGGCTGCTTCGGGCTGAGCAAGAAGTGTTCTTACCTATGCATCAAAACCACAGCGATAGTTCGTCAAGTTAGTGCTGTTTTAACCTTCTTCAAGGACGGGCGTGCGCACTTAGTTCAACTAAAGTTGGAGAAACTGACACCGCTCATACACTGTGTGCAAAGCACATCGGTAGAACCAGTCTCGCGTGGCGTCTGGCGTAATGTCGGTCGGGACGCTTCATCCAACAATACCACGAACCAAAGTATGACATCTTTGGTAAGCAGTATGACTTTATCACCCACAACTCACTTGTGTTCTACTCGTGCATATAACATCAACGCATAAAACTTAGGCTCACGATGCCCTTTGTTGGGGAGCGATAGTAATTTCAAAAAAATCCTACGCACATGCAAGATCATGGTGATGCATAGCGAGAGGGAGAGTGTTGTCCACGTACCCTAGTAGACCCGAAGCGGAAGTGTATAGAACAATGCGGTTGATGTAGTACATGCGTCTTCACGATCCGGCCGATCAAGTACGAGCGTACTGGCACCTCGAGTTCGACTGCGTTCATTTCGATGGCGATCCCGGACTCCGATCCGGCGGTGCCGGGGATGAGTTTCGTTACCATGACGGCGTGGTGGCGGTGATGATGTTCTACCGATGCGAGGGCTTTGCCTAGAACACTTCTGATATGACCGAGGTGGAATATGGAGGAGGGGCACCGCCTGCAGCTGAGAGAGATCCACGAGATCAACTTGTGTGTCATGGGGTGCCCCCTCCTCCCAGTATATAAAGGGGAGGAGGTCGGCCAAGAGGGTGGCGCGCCCTAGGAGAAACCTACTCCAAGTAGGTTTGCCCTCCTTTGAATCCTGAATCAAGAAGAAGGAAGGAAGAAGGGAGAGGGGAAGAGCAAGGCGCCGCCCCTACCTCCTTGTCCTATTGGGACTCAAGGGAGGCGCCGCCTCTTGCCGCCGGCAGCCTCTCACTCACCACTAAGGGCCCAATTAGGCCCATGAGTTGCGAGGGTTCCGTTAACCCCGGTACTCCGATATATATCCGATAACCCGGAACTATTCCGGATGTCCAAATATTAATAAGTCCAATATATCAATCTTTATGTCTCAACCATTTCGAGACTCCTCGTCATGTCGTGATCAAATCGGGACTTGAACAACCTTGGTACATCAAAAACTATAAACTCATATTATAAGCATCATCGTAACGTTAGCGCCCGGACCCTACGGAGTTCGAGAACTATGTAGACATGACCTAGAACTGTTTCGGTCAATAACCAATAGCGGAACCTGGATGCTCATATTGGCTCACTACATATTCTCGAAGATCTTCGGTCAAACCGCATAACAACATCGTTGTTCCTTTGTCATCGGTATGTTACTTGCAGAGATTGATCGTCGGTATCTTAATACCTAGTTCAATCTCGTTACCGGCAAGTCTCTTTACTCGATTCGTAATGCATCATTCCGTAACTAACTCATTAACTACATTGCTTGCAAGGCTTATAGTGATGTGCATTACGAGAAGGGGCCGAGAAGATACCTCTCCGACAATCGGAGTGACAAATCCTAATCTCAAATCTATCAACTCAACAAGTACCTTTGGAGACACACATGAAACACCTTTATAATCACCCAGTTATGTTGTGACGTTTGGTAGCACACAAAGTGTTCCTCCATTAAATGGGAGTTACATAATCTCATAGTCATAGGAACATGTATAAGTCATGAAGAAAGCAGCATAGCAACATACTAAGCGATCAAGTGCTAAGCTAACGGAATGGGTCAGGTCAATCACATCATTCTCTAATGATGTGATCCAGTTAATCAAATGACAACTCATGTCTATTTTAGGAAACTTAACCATCTTTGATTAACGAGCTAGTCAAGTAGAGGCATACTAGTGACACTATGTTTGTCTATGTATTCACACATGTATCATGTTTCAGGGTAATACAATTCTAGCATGAATAATAAACATTTATCATGATATGAGAAATAAATAATAACTTTATTGCCTCTAGGGCATATTTCCTTCCGTCGGCACACCCATGGGGTGTAGTCCACACGAGATCTGACGGCCTTCGAGCAGTGGGCTGAGATCTCGCGTATTCCTTTTCTTCCTTCTTGATTGTTGATATCTTTTCTTTCTTATCCTTAGACCAACAGCCAACACACCTTGCTTAAGCTGACAAGGCGAAGTCAACACACCGTGCTTTGCTGCGCATAAGGAGGATGGAAGTGCTGAGGGGCGGCCCAGAGCGTGACCGCTTTGGTCAAGGAACTAGCGGACCGGGGCGAAACTTCACAGGAGGCCACTGAAGCGAAGAGGATAATGACCGTCTCTGGCCAAGTTTGAGACCGGCGTGCAGGTTGGGCTGAGAAGGGCGGCATGCTGTCTATTACCGCGGGATTGAAGAGCATGGTTGATGGTCGGTTATTTCTTTTGTTTCCTTCAAGCTGCGGCGGTCGAGCGAGCAACCCGGCTTCGATTCGACTTTTTGTTTTGCTTGCATGAGACTTCTTTCCAGCCATGTGGTGCGCTGTCAACCAGGCCATTGAGGCTCACTTGCGCAAGGAAGGCGAAGAGGCGGATGCCGAGATGCTGCCGCGCCCTCGGGACCCTTGGCGAGCAGCTCCTTGGTATTCAAGCTCGTCTCTTGCTGGCTCATCGGATGCTCCGCCGGGTGCAGCGTCTTTGGGAGCTCGGCGATATCCGCCCTACGGCGAACAGAAGCCCCGCACCCCGGTCGGACCATGTTGGTTGGAAGTAGCTGCCCGGCCGTCTTGAGGCATGGAAGACTCCGTGACCCAGCGGGGCGGCGGGCCTTGGAGTTTGCCAAAGGCGTGGTATCTGAGCTAGATCTAGCCCAGCTGGCCACGCCCCCGGCGAGAAGCAGTGCGAGTTGAGTGGCGGTGGGCGTGCCCTCAATATTGCGCTGCAGCGTTACTTGGTACACAAACACCGGTGTCTTCGTCCTTGAGTTGAACAAGGATGGCGCAAAAGGCCAGCGCCCGAGTGGTTCAGGCCCGAACCGGATGATGGCGAAGACTCAGCGAAGGACATAGCCTCTGGCGACAAAGGGAAGATAGCGAAAGCGAGGATGATGAAGATGCGCCTTGAAGGACAATGCTTCACCATTTTGGGAGGACAAGTACTTTGGCCTTTGGAATATTAATAAGAAAAGGCTGACGTGGCTGCTCACAACCGGTGAAGCGAGGGCTGACTTGTTCTATGTCAATGTTTTGGTTCTTAGCCATTTATTGTGTGACACGGTTTCTGCCTTTATCTCTTTCTGGGCAGCTCTGCAAGCTTGCTTGTGGCAAAGATAGCAAGTCTTGGCACATTACTTGTACATTGCGGAAACATCAACATAGTACAAAGGACAAGCCGGGCCGACTAGTTGAACCGGTTTTAGTGAATGAAATAACATTCATAGGCATAATATTTATCATATAGATAAAGGGGTAGCCCAGTGCTCCTCAAGGGACCCAAAATCTTGAAGGATTTGCATTCCATGTTTCTGCTTGCAGTCGTCCCTCTTCCATGGGCTTGAGCATCGTCCGTGGTAAGTCGTTGCCCAAGGCTTTGCTAATGATGAAAGGAGCCTTCCCAAGGGGCAAGAGCTTGTCTGGCGGCTATGCATTGGATCAGCAGACACAAGGTCTCCCTCTTGGAAGGATTTTAGCTTGACCTTCCGACTATGGTAGGCGGTGTATGTAGTAGCGATTCGACAATTGAAAGGGGTAGGGTAAAGGGCCGGAAGGGGACAAGGTTTTACTTTCCCACCAATTTGGGAGGGGACAAGTAACTTTGGGGGCCCCGGGTTGGAATGGGGGTTTATTTTAAAGGCTAAAAGAAAAGGAAAAGCCGGAAAAAGGCGTGCTTTGGCCCAATCGGTGGGCAGGCCGATTGGTTTATGTCAAGTTTGGGTTCCTTGCCATTTTTGTTGGCCGGTTTCCGGTTTACTTTTCAAGCGGACTCTGGGAACGACTGGCCCGAGGGCCCGTTTTAAATTCTTGTCCATTGGGGAAAATCCTTTGGAAAGCCGGGCCTATTAACCCTTTTAAAATGTCCTTCATTAGGCCCAAAATTTATCATTGGGGGTGGCCCGAGGTGTTTCGGGACCCTCTTGAAGGAGGCATTATAAAGTTTTCCTTCAGGTCCCCATGGTCTTACTCCGTGGTTGGGAAGTTCGGCCCAAGGTTTCAAGTGAAAGGGCCTTCCCAAAGGGGAACTTGGGGCGGTTAATTATTTATAGCAATTTTTTGGAATTTTTGGAAACTTGGCCTTCATTGGTAAGCTGATTATAAACTTCCACAAGAAAGGGGTGGGTCCTTTTTTGGTTGTTTGGGTCACGGGGACGGGGGCCTTCAGTGGAATAACCAACCCTAGTGGGGAGACTTTGTTTATCCCTTGATGTAATTGGGATTCCGTTGGTTTGAGGTGGGGAACAAAATCCCCTTTGGGTTAATCCCGGGACTGGGGAGGGAAAGGGTGGTGAAAAACCCGATGGGGGGGTTGGCTTTAATCAACCCCCATCATTGCAAAGGGTCGTAAGCCTGGGAAAACAAAAACCGTATCTTGATAATTGGTCCTTGCTTCGGATTGGTTCTGGCTTGGAATGAGTCGGCGATTCCTCCCATTGGTTGGCCGCCAAGGACTTTCCAATTGGGTCTTGGGTTGGTCGGCCCAAGGGGTAAAATTTTTCCAAATGGGTAAGGTTTTGGGCTGGCCTAACCCTCCAATAAGGTTTACCCCCACTTCGGGTGGGATTTTTCCCAAAATCTGAGTTAGGAGGCACTTAAGTTTCCGGGAGGTTTGGTCCCAACTCGGTGGGTTTTCCAAATTGGACAGGGTGCAAGTAAAGGCCTCAAAGGGGAGGGGGTTGCTCACCCTTTAGGCTTTTTTTGGGTGATTTGGGGCTGGTCCCCATTGAGAGGATTCCTCAACCACCGGGGGTTTTTTTTTTGGCCGAGCAGCCGGGCGGCCGCTAACCCCAGTGGGGGACGCTTCACCATTGGTGGAATTTTCCCGAGGGCTGCCCTGGCCCGAGGGGGCGGAGCTTAAACCACCTTTTTGGTTTTCAAACCTTGGCGGCGGGCCTGCAGTAAGCCCCAGTGGGGAACGGCTTACCACCAGGTTTTTCCAAACTTAGGCGCCTTGGCTGGGAGCTAAAACCCCAGTAGGCGGAACTTTCCCCTCTGGGATTTTTCCAAACTTAGGCGAGGCAGGCTTGGGCTAAAAGGCCCCAATGGGGGCGGTCGACCAATCGGTAAGATTTTTTCAAAACTCGGTAGTATTGGGCTGCAGACTAAGCCTCAAGTGAGAGGTTGCTCCCCACTCGGTGGGATTTTTCAAACTTATCACGAGTATGAGACTGCAGCTAAGCTTCGGCCGGGAGGTTTGCTCACCACTCGGTGGGATTTTCCAAACTTAGAGACGGGCTGCAGCTAAGCCTCAGAGTGGGAGGTTGCTCACCACTCGGTAGGCTTTTTCAAACTTAGGCTGAGTCAGGGACTGCAGCTAAGCCCCAGTGAGAGGATCGCTCACCACTCGGTGGGATTTTTCAAACTTAGGCCGAGCAGCTGTGCTGCAGCTAAGCCCCAGTGAGAGGATCGCTCACCACTTGGTAGGATTTTTCAAACTTAGGCGAGCGGGCTGCAGCTAAGCCCCGAGTGGGAGGCGAGACTCACCACTCGGTGGGATTTTCAAACTTAGGCGAGGCAGGGCTGCAGCTAAGCCCCGAGTGGGATCTTGGACTCACCACTCGGTAGGATTTTTCCAAACTTAGGCGAAGCCTTGGGCTGCAGCTAAGCCCCCAGTGGGAGCTGGACTCACCACTCGGTGGGATTTTTCCAAACTTAGGCGAGCAGGCTGGATAAGCCCCAGTGGGAGGCGGACTCACTACTCGGTAGGATTTTTCAAACTTAGCGCGCAGCAGGCTGCAGCTAAGCCCGAGTGGGAGGCAGGCCCACCACTCGGTAGGATTTTTGAAACTTAGGCGAGCACTTGGCTGCAGCTAAGCCCCAGTGGGGCGGACTCACCACTGGTAGGATTTTTGAAACTTAGGCGAGCACGGCTGCAGCTAAGCCCCAGTGGGAGGCGGACTCACCACTCGGTAGGATTTTTCAAACTTAGGCGAAACGGGCTGCAGCTAAGCCCCCGAGTGGGAGGCAGACCCACCACTTGGTAGGATTTTTCAAACTTAGGCGAGCACTAGGCTGCAGCTAAGCCTGAGTGGGAGGCGGACCCACCACTCGGTAGGATTTTGTAACTTCATCTTAGGTGAGAAATAGATTAGCAACTAAAGGCACCACGGGATTTCAGAACATGTAAAAATGAACAACAATCATTTGGAAGACCGTAAAATATCTTTATACGGAATTGAATCAATCGGATGGATCGTGGCGAGGTGGTTGTCTGAAGCGACATTGACGAGTAAGGCCACTGAGCGATTCGATGATGGTGCTTCATTTTTACCCTTTTGCATGAAAAGTATTTATCAAGTGGACGTGCTTCCCGGTGATCGGGGTATGTTGGCTGCAAGGAAAAACTTGGTGGCACTTGTATGTCTCCGTGGGGAGATAGACTAGTGATGCGACATGGGCGTGCCATGAAACATAGTGTGCGAGCTAGTGTGTGGTGACTCTCCAGAGAAGGCCACTCATTATCGAGGAAAAACCAGCACATGCCATCTCTGAGTCAAGTTTGTAAAGCGGCGCCTTGGAGCCTAGGATGGGGCCA
This sequence comes from Aegilops longissima, assembly GCA_021605205.1. Classification (NCBI taxonomy): domain Eukaryota; kingdom Viridiplantae; phylum Streptophyta; class Magnoliopsida; order Poales; family Poaceae; genus Aegilops; species Aegilops longissima. Next base: position 7,683 of record JAHIAM010004809.1, read on the forward strand.
AATGTGTATCAAGTAGAGGAGCATTGTTTTCACCTTTTGCAGTCTGAAGATGACTTTAGGTAATAATGATTTGAAGCGTCGTCCGAGTGGACAGATACTACCTTTATAGATTTTGATTGGACCGAGCATGTATGGTCGAAAAGATATTCTGATGTGATCAATGAGTTGATTGAATGGGCGTAACCCGAGGGAGGCATGGCCAGCGGTTGTGCGTAGCCCCGGTGATGCTTTCGAAAGAAGTAAAGCTTGCTACAAAGTGTGATCTGAGGTTTGATCATACGACTAACGAAATCGTTCCGTGTTGGGGGTGTAGAGGTAAAGACATGTCAAGCTGATGGTGCGCCTGCGTAGACGAGACGGTGATGATGTGTACAACCGAGTGACGACCGCATGGGCGGCAAATGGGGAAGGAAGCGTGCACAACCGTGGCAACAGCGCGGAGGCGGCAGTGGTGAACATGCACAACGAGGCGGCGCATGGAGCGCCAGTGGTGGTAGTGCACAACCGAGTGGTGTGGTGGGGCGACCAAGTGAGGATGTGAGGTGGCGGTGACATATTCCATGTCCAGCCAAGTGGCTGAAATGGTCTTCGAAGGAGTTAGCGGATGCTCTTGAAGCTAATGTAGCGATGAGTCGATTGTGTAGTTTGGTTGCGACACAACAAGACCGGTGTGACAACTGAGTCTGAATAAGAATGAAGATGGGCGTGCGAGCGTGCAGGTGATTATAAAACTTGTCAAAGTGGTGGATCGGATGCATAAGGATCTAACTGGTGATGAAGTACTTGACTACTCAGGAGAGTGTCATTCCAAATGAGATGCAGCCTCCAAGTGCGGCGTAGCCCCCGAGCGTACTACAGGGACATGTCGGAATAGGAGAAATATAGTTTTGAATGGATGATTTGCAATTCATCGAGTCGGGACTCAGGTAAAGATGAGGAGAAGCTTCGAGTGGCGCTCAAAGAAGTTGGCGCATAGGGCCGTCAGTGATCAGCGTAACTTGTGTAAAAAATAACACAAAGCCAGCGAAATAATTTCTCGAGGAAATTGATGTGTGCTGAAATGATTTGTGTGAATAACACCCATAGACACCCATTTAGGAGTGCAAGGGCTTGCTGGTTAACCAACAAGAGTGCGAAAGAAGCGAAGGATCCATTCGAACTTGTCGACGGCGGATCGGCCCGAACTCATTGGAATCTTGGCTCAAATAAAGCGGAAGTGTAGTGTTTGGTTGAGTTGCAGCCCGGAGGACCGATGCAAACTCAAAATGAAGAGCGACACATGGTGTTCGTGAATGATGTATCTTGCGGAAAAAATGGAAGTTGGACTAAAGAGTCACATAACCTGTACTAATCAAGTATGTGAAAACAAGCGGCCGGCGTGAGGTACACTTTCGGTGGTGTGGCCTCAGTGAGCGTGATGTGTGAATAACGGGATACTCGGGAAGGCGGAATATAAAATTAAAATGACTTAGCTGTTCACAGCGGGGTGGCGAGTGGTGATGAGGTGACCAACCCGATGGCGGCGACGAGAGTGGTGATGAGGCGACAAACCGGTGGCGGCGCTCGGCGGATGGTGATGAGCGACCCGAGTGGCGGCTCGGCTGACCAGTGGTGATGATGTGACCAGCGATGGCGGCGTGGAAGCGGCAGTGGTGATGAAGTGACCAACCGATGGCGACACCGCAGCGGCGGCGGTGGTGACGGGTGACCAACCCGATGGTGGCAGGGCGGGTGGTGATGGGGTGACCAACCCGATGGCGGCAGCGTGGCGGCGAGTGGTTATGGTGACCAGCTGATGGCGGCGTGCAGGGCGGCGAGTGGTGATGAAGTGACCAACCTATGGCGGACAGCGGGTGGCAGTGGTGATGGGGTGACCAACCCGATGGCGGCGAGGCGACGAGTGGCTGATGGGTGACCGACCTTATGGCGGCGCGTGGCGGGTGGTTATGAGGTGACCAGCTGATAGCGATCTTGTGCAGGCGGCAGTGGTTATGAGGTGACCGACCTATGGCGGCGGTAGGCGACAGTGGTTATGGGTGACCGACCCGATGGCGGCCAGGCGAAGGCGACCGTGGCTATGGGTGACCGACCTTATGGCGGCATGGGCGGCTGGTGGTTATGAGGTGACCAACCTATAGCGATCTGTGAGGCGGCAGTGGTTATGGGTGACCGACCTATGGCGTGCGAAGCGACAGTGGCTATGGGGTGATGAGCCTTATGGCGGCCAGCGAGGCGACAGTGGTTATGGGGTGACCTACGGGATGGCGTGCGGTGGGCTGGTGGTTATGAGGTGGTGAAGCCCGATGGCGGCAGGTCTGGAGATGGTTATGGGGTGACCAACCGATGGCGGCAGGCGGCAGTGGCTATGAGGTGACCAACCTTATGGCGGCAGCGTGGGTGGCGAGTGGTTATGAGGTGACCAACCTATGGCGGCAGCAGGCGGCCAGTGGCTATGAGGTGACCGACCTTGATGGCGTCTGTCTGAGGCGGACAGTGGTTATTAGGTGACCAACCTATGGCGGCAGCGAAGCTGACCAGAGTGGTTATGAGGTGACCAACCTATGGCGGGCGATGCGGCGGCAGTGGTGATGAGGTGACCAACCCGATGGCGAAGCGGCAGTGGCTATGGGTGACCAACCTTGTGGCGTCTTGGCAGGCGGCAGAGTGGTTATTAGGTGACCAACCTATTAAGCGTAGCGAGAGGGGCGAGTCCGGTGATGGTGACCAAGCTATGGCGGCGGCAGTGGTGATCGCAGGTGACCGCCCGATGAAATGGCGGCCGTGTAGGCGTCGAAGATGAGTGACAATGGCGTCGCGGAGTCCTCCGGTGAAAGTGGCGTCCAGCGGATGGCGGCAGCGTCGAAGGCGTTCCGAGTGAAATGGACAAATCCGCGTGGAGTGGCGACGTCTGGCGTCAAGTCGAGGAAGTTGATGATGGCCGCGAGCAACATTGTGACGGCGTGCAGAAGGCGACCGATCTGCTGAGGATGTGCGGTCGGTGATGGCGCCGGGCGGCGGGTTCTTGATCGGGTTGGGTCGAGTGAGCTAGTCCCATCCGAGTGTCCATGCTGACTGCTGATTCGTCGGGTTTGTATCCGTCGCGAGAGTCTTCTCTGCCCGGTGGGCGTGGCGGAGAGCAGCGTCGTGTCGCGAGCACCGTGTTGGGCCCGATGTCTTCGTCGAAGAGGCGCGCGTCGAGCAGCTGTTTGGATAGAAGAGCTGCTGCGCGGATGCCCTGATCGGCGTGCCGAATGCAATTGTTTTCGAAGTAAACCTTGGTGGGCGATGGACTTGGCGCCTTAGCGTGAGCGAGACCTTCGACCCGGTGCGGAGAAACCTCGAGATGTTGATCTTGCGGTATCGCGGTCTTGATGGCGCCTCTGCGCGGTGCATCACATCAGCGGACTTAGCGTGTGCGGCAGAATGATGAAACCTGGCTGTGGCGCTCCGCCCAGACGGATCGCCGCATGTGGAGGCATGGCCAGCTCCTTCCAGTGAATCTTGGATGTTACTCGGATATTAAAGCTAACAAATTAATAATTATATGCGCTTTTGAAGATTGGTAACAACAAATGGTATTACTAGCATGCAATTATGGCTGCGGACTGTATGCCGGTTTTGCATGCCAAAAATTAAGCTCCCATTCAGCACCGACGCGGATTATATGGCATGCATGCATCCGTTGCTGTGTTATATCTTGCTGATTAATGCATAGGAAGCCTAAGCGTTCGATGAACATACACAGAAGATTGAGAAAAATACTATGCATGCATGGATGCTTCGCGCTGGAATTCACGGCATGAATTATGCTGCAGCGTTATCGGCGCGATTAATAACGCAGTGCGAACCGATCGATGAGCTTGCGGCCAGCGGATTGAGAAAAAAACTATGCATGCATGTATGCGTGTGGATAAGTATTAATTAGAGGAGGAGAAAAGATTACGACCTGAATGCGGGCCTTGAGGAGAAACTCCGTTCGCGGCCAGCAACGGCGATGCAGTCGAGCGCCTTGCGAGAGTGGCGGCGAGGTCGACAGCGGCTGGATCACGGCAACCGCGCCGGAAGCAATGGCAGCGCTGCCAGATCGGCAGCGAGGAACTGGTGGCAGCGTTCACTGCTAGAGGCGGGCTGTGCACCGGCGAGAAGCGTTTGATGCTGTAGCAGCGGTCTTGTCCCGAGTCGGGTCGACCGCCCGATCGTCGTGCTTCTTCGATCGAGAACCGAATAGCGTTGGCGGTATGTGTGTGTCGGCGCTTCGGCAGCGGCGTTCGTAGATGAGGCCGAAGATGCCGGCAGGCGGACAACAGCGCTTCATCGATCTGAGGCCGATCCATCAATTGGTATGAGCTTCGTGTGCATACAAGAAGAACATGTCGTTAGATCAATTGCTGATTGTAAAGGGAGACAAGATGAGATGAGCAACTACGCTTGATTCTTTCCGTATGATGAGGAGTTGTCCTCCACCTGGGATGGTGTGATGGCCAGGACTCCAATGTCAATTTGTAATGATGATCGTTTGATCTCGGGAGATCATCCCAAAAAAGCTTGGGTTTCCTGCCGAAATTAGTCTATTGCCGGCGATTGAAGAAAAAACCATCTGCATCATGGCTCGACAGACGCCATGCCCCAAATGGGCGCCAAGCTGTCGTAGTGCGATTTCAACAATAGAAAGGGGTAGGGTAAAGGGCATGATCTATCGAGATGCATATGGGTGACACGGTGGTTTTAGCGAGTTCGGTCCTCTCGATGGAATAACAACCCTCGTCTCGTTCTCGAGAGAGGCTTTGTTTTATCTTAGTATGTATCAGGGGATTACAATGTATGTGTGAGAGAGAGAGACAGATCCCCATGCACAGCTAAGTCAGGAGACTAGAGAGGAGAGAGAGGTGGTAGCCAAAAAGACCCCAAGTCTGAGTGGTGGGGGTGGCTTATATAGAGTCGCCACCCCTCACCTCCTATGTTACAAAGTGGAGCATCAATGCCATAATGCCTGCCCACAACAAAGCGTCATGCTGACTATTGGTCTTAGCATATCCAGAGTGAGTTACATGGCCGAGTGGAATGAGCTGCGTCGAGTGGAGTGCCATGCTCAGGTGGTTGTTGCCGTCAGAGTGACTTTCAAGTTGCGGTACATCTGGTCACGAATCGTCGTCGAGGCCCAGTATGATATAGTGTCACGGTGTCCATGGGTAGGGTCTTTAGGTCTGGCACTGTTACCCTACCCCTAATACATGTAAATGCGTCGAGTGTAGACTCTGGCTTTGGTAGATGGTGGACGGCTGGGTGCCAACAACGGCCCTCTTCCGACAGATTGACACGTCTTCTCATGCTTCCTTTGCCTTAGCCTCGATGTACATGGTAGCCTTGAGGTGGTCGAACTTCGATGTCAGTTGGGATGACAGCCTCGGCACCATACGAGGAAGAAGGGTGTAGAAGCCGGTTGACTTGTTGAGTGGTGTGCAGACTCTAGAAGGGCTGGACGGCTGCTCGTCGAGGCGATGGCCGGCGAGCGCTCAGGCTCGACCAATCGGGGCTTATTCCGAACAAAATGAGGTCGTTTGCTCGCTCGACTTGGCCGTTTGACTGTGGGTGGGCAGGCGAGCGCTAAGTCGATCGGATGCCTGCGCCATGACCTGACGGAGCCAAAGCGCCTTTAAACTTGCCTGCCATTATCGGTGATGATGCTATGAGTGCGCGTACAGAGTGGTGATATCTGCGATGAAAGTCTGTGATCGGACCGTTCAACTTCTTGATTGGCTTTGCTTCAATCCACTTGTGAATTTGTCCTGATGGAGCGAGATGTGTCATGCCGCGCGAGCTGTCTTGAATGGTCCCACCATATCCAGTCCCAGCGGCGTGAGGGCGAGCAGGGAATGTTCTTGAAGTCTGGTGGCAAATGTTGCTTGGAGCTGAACCGGCATCCTTACATTTCTTGACCAAGTCTTTGGCATCTTCTAGAGCGGTCGGCGGAAGAAACCACGCGAAAAGCTTTGGCAACAAGTGATTTTGGTCGGCGTGGTGGCCACTGCCTTGATGGATATCTTTGAGGATTGCTGGCCTTCTCCGTCTCTCATAGCATGGTATACACGGTGACAACTGCTGCGCCTCACGAGTTCTCTGTTGGCGATGGTGTATCTCTTGCTGCCCGATGTTGCACACTGTCGGGCGAGATCTCATTGGCTGGCAGCTCTTTGTTCACCAAAAAGTTGAGGATGGGCTGAGCCATGATGGTGCTGACTTTCTCCACCGTCGATCACCGCCACTTGTATTGGGGTGGTTGGGTTGGGAGGTGGCGGGTTGGAGTTAATACCACCACTTTGTCTGTTGAAGTCCCGAGCATTGCGGTAGCCCGAACTGGATCTGAAGTCCACGGGCAGGTCGCATTCTTCGCGATCCCGAGCCGCTTGCTTTGAAGTCGGGGCGGCTGCTGTAGTCTTTGAGTCGGATCCAGCATGTTTCGAGCAATGCGGCATGAAGATAGAAATCTGATTACAGCGAAGAGCTTGATGGGCGGCTTGAGGCTGAAGGGACACGGCTGGCTGGTATGGCTTACGGGTGGAGCCAATCCGTGCCAAGGCATCTGCTTGCTCATTGTCGTTTAAGTGGCACGTGAAGGAACTCGCACCCTTCAAAATATCCTTTGAGTTCTTCCGGGCGAGAAGCGGTAGCTTGCCATGTTAGCATCCTTGGCGTCGATCACAGGAGCGTCTGTTGGACCACCAAGTGAGTCATCCGTAGCGGAATCCGGCAAATGCAGAGCTCTTTGGCAGGCTGGAGTCCGTGTACTAGTGCCTCATATTCGGCCACATTGTTGGAGGCGGCAAAATGGATTGCAATGTATCTAAAGCTTGTCACCTTTGGTAGAGGTGAGGACGATTCCGTCTCCCAAACCGGTCTGCAGCGATCTTGAACCATCAAAGTGCATCCGCCAATGGGTGGAGTCCATTTGGCGGCGGCGTCTTCGAGTCTCGGCCCGATCAGCGAAAGTCGAGCGCTGGCAGGACTTGATGGTGGTGCGAGGCTGGTAGAAGATGGTGTAGAGAGCCAACTTGATGGCCCATTTGGCCACTCGAGCACAAACATCTCGGCTGCCTATGATCTCGACAAAGCGGAGCCGATGCAAACAACCGTGGCCAGGGGTGCTCTTGAAAATGGCTTTAACTTCTTGGCGGTAAAGTTGCACTTTGTAGCACATCTTACAGTATTGGGGTAGTTACGCTTGGAAGCCGACAACACTTCACTCAAGTAATACACAAGTCTCGGACTGGTTGGAACCTTGCCGTCTTCTTTGCGCTCGACCACTAAATTGCGCTGACCACCCGACTAGTGGCGGCGATGTAGAAAACATGGGCTCCTTAGTAGCCGTAGCGTCCGGAGACGAAGTAGCGTGGTCGACATCTTCTTGACTGGAAAAAGCCTCGTCCGCCTTGTCATTCCCACTCGAAGTGAGTGGTTTTCTTGAGGTTTTATGCGAGGAAGGCCTTCTCGTAACCGGTGATGAAGCGGCTAATGGATGCCAAGCAGCCGGTGAATTTTGGACATCTCGCGGTCGGGTGGGTACTTCCATCCTCTCGATAGCTTTGATCTTGACGAGGTTGCACTCAATGCGCGTTGGGGCAGAAAACAAAGGTTGCTGGCTGGTACTCGGCCGCTTGATCTGAAATCGGTAGCAGATTATCAAAAGTCTCCTTGAGATCTTGAGGAGGTCCCGGCTTCTCTGTCTTCACCACAACATAGTCCACATATACATGGGCGTTCCTGCCGAGTTAGCTTGAGAGGCATACGCATCTGGCAGCTGAAACATAGGCGCCGGCTTTTCTCAAGCGAGCGTCATCGTAAGGTAGAAAAAGGCTACTGAATGGTGTGATGAAGGCGGTCTTGACCTATCAGTGCAGGTTCGACTTGATCTGGTGGTATCTGAATATGCATCCAAAAAACTCAACAGCTCATCCGACGTGGAGTCTATCCTTAGTCAATCCGTGGCGAGGAAATGGATCTTTGGGGCAAGCTTTGTTGAAATTTGGTATAATCAATACACATGCACCACTTCTTCTTCTTGATTACAAGGACTGGGTTGGCCAGCCACTCTAGATAGAATACTTCCATAATGGGCGGGCTGCTATAAGCGGAGCTATCTCTTCATCGACAATCCTTCTCTTCTCTTCTGACCGGTGGCGGAGGAGGGTTGCTTCCCGGCTTGGCATCACAGTGGGACGTGTAGCTTGTGCTTTCGGCAAAATCCATCGGAACACAGCCATGTCGCTTAGGGACCATGCAAAGATGTCCAGATTCTCACGGAGAAAATGGCTGAGCTCGCTTTCCTATTTGCTATCGAGTTTGTACCTCTGACAGCGTACCTCTCACAGGTGCTCGGGTCCATTGGTATCTTCTTTGTCTCCTTGGCGGCTTGAAGGCCTTGACTTCCGACTCCTTGGGGTCGGGGGACATGTCAGGCTGCTTACTGTCATAGCCTAGCAACGTCGAGTAAGCTTCTCGCTTGACGATCACAAGGGACTCGGCCGACCCATTCTTGCTGGCTGCCGCCTGCGTGGATGACTTCTTGTAATATCAGGAGGCGGTGATTGTCGATTGTCAAAACCGGCGGATCTCGGTAGGGTCTCGAGCTTGTGCGTCTAGGCGGATGGTAACGAGGAGACAAGGGACACGATGTTTACCCAGTTGGGCCCTCTTGATGGAGGTAAAACCCTACGTCCTGCTAGATTAATATTGATGATGTGTGTTACAAGAGTGGATCTACCACGAGATCAAGAGAGCTAAACCTAGAAGCTAGCCTATGGTATGATTGTTGTTAATCCTCTGGACTAAAACCCTCGGTTTATAGAGACGGATAGGGTTAGGGTTACCAGTCGGTTACAATGGTAGGAGATCTACATATCCGTATCATGCCAAGCTTGCCTTCCGCCAAGAAAGTCCCATCCGGACCGGGCGAAGTCTTCAATCTTGTATCTTCATAGTCTTGGAGTCCGGCCGATGATGATAGTTGACTATCCGGACACCCCTAATCCGGAACTCCTCGGTAGCCCTGAACCGAGGCTTCAATGGCGACAAGTCCGGTAGCGCATGTTGTCTTGACATTGCAAAGGCGGGTTCTTCCTCGAATAATTTATAGAAGATTGTGAACACGAGATAGTGTCCAACTCTGCAAAAATAAATTCCACATACCACCGTAGAGAATAATATTACACAAGATCAATCTGCGGCGTGTTTTGTGGCGTGACCGCACCACTACCAAGCCTTTACTCAATTTGTTTTTATTGTTCCACCTCGGTAGCGTTTAGCGGCGGTTTCCTTAGCTGCGTCTTGTCGAGGCGGAGATCGTGTTCCCCTTATTGCAGGATTCCCATCAATACGGACGTGGGTAACCCAACCGTGCCATTGATTGTGGCGCTTGGGAGATAAGCGAGTTTTACCTAGGCGGTGGGTACACATGTTTTTGTCCGCCCATATAAGGGGATAAAGATCAACCCTTTTACTGCACCTTCTTCCTCCTTGGCCTTATCCATCTCCGTGAACTCGAGCTCCAGCGCCCAAGTCGCACTTCTCACCTCAACCTTCTCCAACTATATGTCGGGGCGGGAGGCAAGTGGATGGCCTCCTCCGTCATGGAGGGCAGATCCAGAAGCTTCTGCGCCGCGGATATCTGTCCAACAACATCGCGCATCGGCTCCCCGGCGAGGGAGGCTACATCCCCAACCCGAGGCCCCATGAGAGGTAGTATTTCTTCCCCATTTCCTCCCGTCTTGGGCTTCCCTTCATCCTTTGTCAAGGGGCTCATGTTCTACTCGGCCTAGATTTCCATGATCTGGCCCAATTTCATCCTCAACATCTCGGCGTTTATCGGCGTGTGTGAGACATTCCTCTGCATCAGCCCCACTTGACATGGCTCAAGACCTTGATGTCAAGCGAAGGTTGTGAAAGGCAGCCAAGCGGAGTCTTGAGCGCCATGGTGGGCGAGGATGTCCCGTTCTTGTGGCTAGAGGCACTTTCATTGGAAACCATCAAGGGGTGGCAATCGGGTGGTTCTACATCACCGAGCGCGTGACCCTGATTGGGCGTGACCCCGAATTCAGATCTAGCATCCCTACGGCTCACCTCACGGAAAGAGTGGCGGATTTAGAGATTCGGAGGCTGGCCGGACTCAAGCTTGTATCCGGCTGGTGGACAGAAGCTCAAGCTTGTCAGCGTAGTCGAGTCATGCTCATCGCGGATTCTCCGTGCCAGCGGCGGGGCTTTAACATGTGGGAGTTTGATCGGTAGCGAGGACGGAGACCAGGCGGGCTCTTGACACTATGTCACGAAGATATGCGGAAGGTGTTGTTCAAGGCGCGCCCAGCTCCGCATCCGCTTCACGAAAATCGCGGATTCTGCTTTCACTAGCGTCGGTGACGGGTAAGTGATTTCACCACTTGTTTTCCATAGTTTGGCTCTATCACGGGACCTAAACTCCCTTTACCTTTGGCGGGAATGGCTGGCGAAGGCGAGCAGATTACCTGTCGGCCCCATTGCGGAAGGACCCAGCGGACGTCCTTCTTGAAGACTGCTGGCTCCGACACCCCGTGGTGCGGAGAAGAAAGAAGAAAGGCGGCCAGGGGACTCGGAAGAGTTCCGTTTTCAGTGTGCTATCGGATGATGAATCGAGGCCAACTCCTCCCACCAAGGTGAGGAGGAGAAGAAAAACCTCTCCCCAGCGAAGGAGGAAAAAAGGAAGGCCTCCCCAACAAGGGAGGCGAAGATCAGAAGGAAAAACTCCTCCTCCGGACTGCTCCATGCTTGCAGCGTGGCAATGACGGCATCCAAAGGCCAAGCCTGGCGAGATCGTAATATCCGTACTCCCGAATAACTAAGGTTTTTCTTTTAGCCACATAATGTCTTTCTAATGCGCATACAACCTGCAGTCCGCCCAGGATGATCTTCCCGTTTAAATCGGCGGGTCCTTGGAGTCGTCGGATATGGATTCCCTTCGACTGCCTCCACCCCCGTGCATGAGACGGCGCTGAGTGGGATCGAGAAAGGACCCACCAGGAGGAGGAGGCGGAGGTGTCACGGAGACCCTCCCGGATTGTGCACGGACTCAGCCCGAGGCCACAGTGGCTCCGGAGTTAGTGGCGACCCCTTAGTAAGAAAGGCAAGGCCAGGCGTCGGCTGCCTCCGTCAACGGAGGTGCGGATAATTTCTTTGGGCGCTCAGCGGCGCCTCCATCAAAGAAGCACCGCCTTTATTATGAGTCGCGGTGATTGAAGTCATTCGCCAAGCGGGCTGGACAAAGCCTCGGTAGCCTCTTGACGGGCTTTGAGGTAGAAATTTCAATATATGTAAAATGGTACCGCATGAGGCGGTAGCCCGATGCTTGGTTGGTGTTCGGAAAAAAGCGGATGAGGATCTTTAGAAAGATAAGCAGAGTCATATAAAAAATATGTCAATATGGGATTGCGAGGCTTCTTTCTTTGACCTCCCGCCTTATTTGGCAGTCGAATTGATGCTGAAGGAAAACCTCGGCGGTCGAGCGAGCTCGGCCATGCCAAGCAGCTCGAGGAAAAGGAAGGTGAGTAATACCTTATGGAAATTGTACCTTCTGAAAAGGATTTGGTTGCAAGAAAAATGACAAGGATAACATGGGTATTGTAGGGGCCACTAACGAGGTGGCGACCACTGAAGGAGGAGCGTGGCAGCGGTGAAACATAATCTTGACGATGGGCGCTGAAGCGAGAAGAAGCGGGGAGTGCGGGTGGCGGAGAATGTGCAGCAAGAGCTCCGAGGATCGTGAAAAAACATGAGAGCTTGGGCGTGACTTCGAACTCGAGAGTCCGAGCTTACAGCAGCTCTTGAGAGTGCCACGGCCGCTAAGGCAGCCTACTAAGGCCCTCGAGGAGATTGAGGCGGTGAAAAAATAGCGGCCAGGTAAGGCATTTTTCATGCAAAGTAAGCATGTGAGTGTTAATTACACATTGCTTACCCAATTCGGAGCTCTCGGGAGGCGTTAGCGGATCTTCCTGCGCAGCGTGTCCGATCTGCCGCATTCTCTGGGACCGAGGATGGGAGCTCGGCGGAGAAGGTCTTGGTCTCGGTATCTTTGGCGGACATCAGTGCCCCTAGCGACCAAGGTGAAGCAGCTGGTCGAGCTCCTAATGGCGAACAGGCCATGAAGGAGCCTCATAGTTGATTTGTGGCCTAAGGAGGCCATGCACAGGAGCTACTTGGCTGGTCTTGGCGGTGATGGATGCGTGCCCGTGGGTTGAAGTGATCAAGCATTCGCTTGTATTGAGGTGTGCCGTCGGGCCTTGCTCTTATAAAAGGTGCCTTTGGGGCAAGATGGATGCCGAAGCTTGTGCGGACCCGCCACGGAGGGCAAGGAGCATCATGCGCGAGATGTATTATAAGAGTGTCTTTGAAGCGCCCGCACTATTGGGGTGAGTGCTCCAAAGATGTAATATTTGAGTAGACTAGCATTTTGTTATCACATGCGCTGAAAACTTAGTTCATATCGCTAAGCAGCGCTTGTTAATTTAAAATATTACCTTACGTGCGGCTTTTATCAAATCGAGATGGCAAGTGTAAACCTTCAGCCCCCATGCCACGCAGTCTTTGGGTGTTGGGATAAACTTAGGCGCTCTTGTTCCCATTTTGGGTCCATCTGGGGCGCTCCACCACGAACAAGGCAGCGGACTTATAATGCTTGAACACTCTCCTTAGCCATAGAATTCTATAATTTTAAATTTGGCCGAAGCCCCTAGTCTTCGGAAGGCGAATTTGAGGCTATCACGCCTTGGCGGACAGTATCCGGCTCCTCGCTCTAGCGGCATAAGTCTTTAAGGATTAGCAAAAACCTCTCGAACAGCGACGGTCTCTCGCCTCATCATGACAGGTCAGTTTTAGCTTTCTCCAGTGCGTTAACCCAGCAGCTGGGCGGAATCGCGATGGTTCTCCGGTGCTACCTTAGCCGATATAGCAGGCGTAAGGTACCAAAACACAGGCCGAGCAGCAAACCAACTATTGACCCAAGACATGATTGAGCCGATGCATATAGTGCTATAAGTTAAGGTGCGCACTTGTGAAAGTGTTAGGACTCATCATACCATAATCACGAAACATAAGCCCCTGGTGTATATTAGCCGTACCAAAAGTGTCTGGATGCAACATATCGTGAATGAACATATGTATGAAAAAGAAATGCAATTATAAAAAAGGTGATGCATTGTTTTATTCAATAAGTGCTGCTACGAATGCAGAGCGATACAAATAGTGCGATAAGCAAGGTATGAGACTATTAAACATGTCCCCTCGAGGGAGTAGGCTGCAGATGGTGTATGAAAATGCTCGTAATGGAGACCACATGTATATTAGTTGTAGCCTTTATCCTTCCACGGCTGTTGCATCGTGAGTTAAGGCAGGTCTAACTGCTGAGACAGGGACTTCGACAAGCGAGTCTGTGGGTAAAAAGTAAAAGGTAAAAAGAAAAAAAAAAGGAGCGACACACTTGAGAGCCTGGTGTGGTTGAGCCTGATCTGGGTTTATCGTGGTCGTGCCCTCTCTCACATGCCCATGGTATCTTGAGCGTAATGGTGTCTGCGAAGGACCTGCTGGCGTTCATGAGGGAGGCTTGGGTTGGGGCCGCCTTCTCTGGCGATGCTCGGAGCGATGCGAGTGGTCTTGTTGTAAGATTACTCGAGGCGGCGCTTAACTGTGTCCGGCGCTAGCGGCGGACTCGAAGGCTGCCTTAGAGGCTGCATTGCACTACGGCGCGAGCGGCTATATGTTCCTCGTCGCGGAAGAGGCGTTCGATGTTTAGTTGACCGTGATGACTCCTCGAGGGCACGGCATCTTGAGCTTGAGGTATCGTGGTGCGGCACCACGTTGAACTTTGCAAGCGCTTGATGCGTCCGAGCAAGGCATGATAGCCGCTGCGAGCAGGACTATGTCGAAGATTAATTCCTCGCCGGAAGTTATCAGGGATCCGAAGACCACTTCCGGTGTAATTGAGCACGTACAATTGGCTTCTACACCTGGTATGGCGCCTTTAAGGTCGTTTTGGTAGGTTTAATCCTTGAGGGTCTATGCCCATTTGCGCTATATCTGGTAAAAGCAGGTTCGAGTCTCTTGCCATCCATCCCGAGGACTCTGGTTAGGTGAAATCCATCGGCGATTGGGTCTAAGACCCGGTCATGGCCGAATCGCCGTGGCGGATCTTTGGTGGGATAGTCCTTGGGTCAAAAGTGATCGGGCGGAGGACCATGGATTGAACTTGAGGAACTTCTAGCTCCATCGGCGTGAGCATCCACGAGTTGCTTCGCTCCCTTTTGGGTATGTGCGTTGCGTATATCATGTTCACCGTCACTTTTGTGAAGGAACCCATACATCCTCTATTGTTGGCGGTTGGGTCTCGTCCTCGTCATCAGCTATGCAGCCCCTTGTCATTGTTGCTGACGATGCTTTGCACTGCTTGAATACCCAACAGTCCTGTTGGTGTGGTTAAACTGGCTTTTGAGTGCTGTGTATCGCTGGCGGTCGATATTCGATCCAAATTAGACGGACCGGAAGTAGTTCTTTTGAATGGCTTTTTCCGCTGACCGGGTTTAGAAACTCTGAATCCGGCATGGCTACTCATATCCTCAATATTATGCGCCCGTTAATGCGGCATTTGTTTTTATTCGGCCATGCGGCTGCCATTTCGGTCCATGAAGTCGGACTGCGAAATTTTCTTGCTGAGGTTGTTGCTGCGTGCTAGCCAGCTGTCCTCACCAGCATGAAGCGGGTCATGAGTGATGTGAGGGGCTGCCATGGATTTGGCTTTTCCTGTCCTAGGTGCCGGGCAAGCCACTCGTCGCGGATGTTATGCTTGAAGGCGAGGGCCTCGCATCCAGACGATCCGCGATTTGGTTTTCTTGATTGAGAACCGTGTCGAGTGTCACGGCGATTTGTCAGCTGCTGAGATTATGTGGCTTAGGTCATCAGCGTCTGGTGGTCGCACATAAGTGCCACAGAGATTATCAAGGAATTTGGCC
>JAHIAM010004810.1:0-26851 GCA_021605205.1 Aegilops longissima
TCAACTCCATATCCTTATGGAAACAATTGCTTCCTACTACACTTATTACCAATATCAAAATTCCAACTACTCAGCTCCGGCTTTCATCTTGTCGGAACATTTAGTAGCATAATGTCCTGCTTCCTTGCAGCGAAAACAAAAGACTTCCGACATGTCTCGGGGCTTCTTTGTGATTATGTAGGCTCCTTGGATTCTTGGCTTCTTTTACGGACATTTACTAGCGTAATGACCTAAATCCTTGCACTGTAACAAGTGATATGACTAGGTCCTTCTCTGCGAAAATTGTGTTGTTGCAGGGTTGCCTTCTTTTTCTCTTCTGGATTTCTCTGTAATGATCAGAGCTTCTATTTCCGAGGTCAAACTTCATACTGCTGTGGGAAATATCCCAAATACTCTTTTCTTTCCTTGGTGCAATCTGCGAAAAATGTCCTTCTTCTCCACATGAATAGCAGGGCATTGGAGTAAAATCTGTTGAGGCCTTCTCCATCAAGGTCTTCAAACATTCCTTCATCACTGGTTCTTTCATAACTTCTCGGAGGGCTTCTTTCATTCCTTCTTCCTGCTCCTGAATAGTTTGTTGCACCATGGGGTAAATGTAACCTTGAGTCGGGTAGTGGGTGGTTCCTTCACACAAGAAACAAGTCACCTTACTAGTTGGGCATTCCTCAATTGGGTGTTTCTCCTCACAATGAGGGCATCCATCCTTGTGTTCCTCCACAGGTGTATCCTATTTCTCCATAAATCTTGCAGGCACAAGGTTTATTTCTTGGTGTATCACGGTGCTTAGGGTAAGGCGAGATCTTGTCGAGTCTTCTTGAATTCTTCCCAAGTCTTTGCTCCATTCCATCCTGTATAGCTTGATGCATACGCCACCATGTTGCAGCACTTCCTTCAAAGAAGCTGAAGGCGTACAATACTTCATTCTTCCTTGAAACCAAATTGCTCCCGAAGTGATTCTCCATGTTAGAATCCATAGCTCGCCTCGGGTAGTCTTGATCCAGAAGAATAACAGTCCAACTTCATTCATCATCTATGGGGTCCAAAAGTTTTGGGATGAGATATGAGAGAGTTGGATAGAGAGATACACACAATACAACAATAGTTTTTGAAGAAGCGGGTTTTACTTTGTGGCTGTCGGAAAACATCAAACAAATGACAGCTCACAAATCGCGCATCTAACGTGGGTGTGTAACAGGGGTTTGGTCTTCTAAAGGTCAAATAATTCTTCAGGAACTTCAAATTCTTCAAGTCTTCAGAGTCTTCAATTGTTGCAGCTGCAATTCTTCCAACGCATGGTGAAATCCTCTTTACTCTGAAATGGCCATCGGATGTCCGATATCTTTACTTCTTGGGCGGCTTGATTGATCCTCCGTGTGGTCAAAAGGAAAGGGGTATATTCTAACTATTTGAGGTGAGAGTGTCTATTTGATAAAATCTGAAAAGATGAGAAGTAAGTCTTTTGAAAATAAAGTTTTAGAAATTTCCTGTCCTAGGGCTTTCCGGTTTCTAGGGTCCGTCCTCTGATTAACATGTGCTCGATACCATATACATGGCGACCCGACCTCGAGCGGTCAAGCCTCGTGTGTCGTGCCATCCACGGATCGGTATCTTTGGCACACACAGTACATCAATGTATATATCAAAGTGCAATCACATGTATAAATAACGTAAAACTGATATATACCTCATAATACTCAGTGGAAACAATCAAGCGGGTGTGGAGTCCCATCAGCGCCATCGGCGGGTTGAGTGTAGACCATAACCTGTATCGTAACTCTTACTAAATCGAGGAAATATCGCAACATGATACGTTGCAGCCGTGTAGAATCGATTACATTGAATGTCTCGGCAAGATCACAATAAGAAAACAGATGATAAACTATACTATATGCGGTATGGCTTTGTGGCTCACGTATCGAGTTTTGTTTGCATAAGCGGTTTATTTTCCCTACATCAAAGGAATAAATGAAGTCTGTACTATGGAGTTTTCTACCATGACATGGTTCCAACCGATGTCTCATAGCCCAAAATCATCATAAGTTGCCCACAATTAAGTTATCAATCCGGTGTTGAGAGTTAGAGATAGATCCAAGTCGAGGCTCAAATTGTCCGTAAGGGGACACGGCTAATTGATTAGGTTTAAACCCTCTGTGAGGTTTGTACACTTTACCCAAGATTCGATCCCTCTCTTTCGTTCTCGCACTTGAGGTGTTTGAGAACAAGATGAGAAACATGGTCTTCGAAGAGTTCCTCGACCTTTGTCGGTGCTCATCCAATCCTAGTAGTTCTACATCTACTAGCACCGTCCCAGCAGTCACAACTAAGGTCAACCAAGCGAGCCCATAGTGACTTGCGGTTGCAGAGTAAGCTTCAGGGCATGAAGTATTCTTCCGTCTCTTTGAGTCTGGGTGAAGCTTTCCGCAAGATGTCATGGCGCTTCTCCATGCATCCGGCCAACCTTTGGTTTCTCCGGGGTGCCGTCAGCAAATCCTTCACCTAGTAGTGTGTATTGAATTCTTGTCTCGAGTCTTGAAGTCTTGAGGCCTTGAAGATGCAGTCCTTGCAGATTCCATCATGGAGTTATCGTCATTGGCGTAGATCCTCCATTCTCACACCACTCCGAGCACTCATACCAACCCGTCTACTATAGCGTAGCATTAAGATAAATAACGTCCGGGCTTGGTAGCAGGGTGATGGGTTCCTACCTCATGCATACTACTCAACTACAAGGATTCAATATCACTCTTTGGAGGTTGTTGCAAAGATGCCACTAAATGCAATAAAACATAGGTATGAAAGCATGGTCAAAGTGAACTTGCCTAGTAATACTTGATGAAGATAACAACTGTCGAGAAAATGACTTGGTAGAACTAATCGTCACTCCGTTGAAAATCTATATAGTCAAACTTAGCATTCACATAAGCAAACATCCTAGCAAACAATTTTGCTTTTCGAAATAACAATCAAAACAACAAGGAAAATCGATAATAAAACTCAAACAAAATCAAAAGAAACTTCAAATAAAACTACAAAGAAAAACTACTAACGAAGATCTATGACTTTGCTACAAACATCTAATATAGTTTTGCCATAAGTAAAAACTTAACAACAATTAAAATACTAAACTAATAAATTAACAGAAAATAAAATGTAAAATAACTAATTTAACAGAAAGTATTTTTCCATAAAATTTTATTTGCAAAAAGAAACAAATAAAAAGCTTTTATAAAACTCTAACTATGACCTATAGAAGGTATCATACAAAACTAAGGAAAATACATTTTTAAAATAAAAATAAATTTTCTCCTATTGTCTAACAGAAACACAACTAATTTTGTCAAAAGTGACAAAAATAAATAATTTAAAACTAATAAAAACAATAAAGAAAAAGCTAAAACAGAACTAATACTAAAACAGTACTGTTTTGCTAAAAACCTAATCTAAATTAACCTGAAAATAAAATACTAAATACTACTGGATAAACAAAGGTCCTAGAGACCAGGAGCAAAAAGAATGGAATTAGAAAATAATATTCCTAACTCAAAATATCTCAAATCTAGTGATTTGAGAAAATTCATCTAAACACATATTTAAACTGCTCAAATGTGAAATAAAATTGAACTAACAGAAACTTCAACAAATTTGTGACACATAGCAATTGGAATCACTCAAAATACTAAAAACTCTAAAAGATATGAATTTTCTAAGATTGCTATTTTCTGGAAAAGAATGAATTACAGGATTTCGTGGATCTCACGGAGTAGTCGTCGGAGTTGGGGAAGAAGATCGGATCCGATGTTGCGGTTGCTCCTAGAGGAAAGGAGATCACGGGGCGGTGAGAGGAGATCATATAAACCTCAGGAGAGGTCGAGGGGCATGGCGGCGGCACTTGGCGGCGGTGGCTGCCTTGCTTCTTCTTCGGAGAGAGAGAGAGAGGAGAGGAGAGGAGGTGTTGGTTTGATGTGTTGGAGGGGGTGCTTGGGTATTTATAGTGGGGGGAGGGTTTTGCTTGGGGTAGGGGACAAGAAATAGACTAGGATTAGGAAACAAAGGAAAAGATCTAGAAACAAATCGGAATAAGCAGGCAGGATCAAATCCTACTAGTATTAGGAAAAAGGCGGTGCTCCTGGCTCCTAGTGCATGCCCTGTGATGGTGGCCGACGGTGGCAAGTGGCGGCTTGGGCCTTTGGCCCAAGGCGCTCTGATTTTTATATATAAACATTTTTCCAGAAAAACAAAATAAGAAAAAGCAAAATAAATAAAAAATAATATATAGGCATATAATATATCAAAATTTTCAGAAAAACATTTCCTACAAGATGAACTTTATTCTAAGTCAAATAAAATACACATAAATTTAAATAAAGCAAAAAGTGCTTTTGGTCCAATAAAATCCAACATAAATCATTTAAAAAATAACAAAATGAATTCAAATTTATTTCTCTCCATTTTTTACGAGGTAGGGAATCATGTTACCTATTTTCTATGTATTTTATTTTGGAGAAAAATAATTTGAATAAAACTCAAATAACTCCAAATTGAAAAATAAATTCCAAAAGGACTTGAATTTGATCCTTTGAAACTCCCAACTCATATTTCATATGTTTTGAAGAAGTCATTTTATCCTCGCTCGTGAAAATCATTGAGTTGCATGAAGTTTATGAATTAGAAAATATTTCCAAATCAAATTCAAATATTTTCAACACCCTTGTCATTTAAATAAATGGAAGAAGTCATGTCATCTTCTCTCCGGGTTTTGTGATGAAAGTATTTGAATTCACGAAAAGCATAAAAGCAAAAAATGAAAGTTTGGGAAAGTCCTTTTATTCCTCTCATTTAACTTTCAAAAGTTTCAAATTTCACTCAATCAATCACACAACAATTCAAACAAACAAACAAATCTATCTATTTATTATAACATTCCAAAATTTAGAATTTTGGGATGTTACTGATCTAAACTTGTCATCAATGTGGCCCATGGTCATACGGCCGTTAACGATCCAGCTAAGTAATTGGGCGAATTACGGCCCGATGTATTCCGGCTGTTTAAAGTCCGACTTCATTTGGGCCCATTTACGAGGCCATCAAAACTTTCGGCCCATAAAAGACCGTGAAGGATTTGGGTCATATTAAACCATGTATCGTTATTGGCTGTTAGAGGCCCACTATAGATATGGCCCACTTTGGCCTGTTGTCATTTTCGCCCGATTAACGGCGGACGTAAACCATGTGCCATATGTGGTTAGCGTCATATCGAGCCATTAACGGCCCATATAAAAATAACGATAATCTAGCCCCCGAAGTTCCGGCTGTTAAAGGCCGTGTATTAGGTTGGGGCATTCTGACCCGTCAATTTGGTCTATCAAATATCTGCATGGTAAATGGGCCACCATTTGGCCTGCTAAGTCGATGGGTTATTTGGCACAATCAGGTCCCAATCTCACTTCGGTCTATTAAAGGCCCATGTTTTTATGGGCTCGACATATTACACCTGTAAATGGCCTACTTTTCTTGAGGGCCCAAATTATGTTTAGGCACATTAAAGGCCACTATGGGCACAAGCCTACGAGAAAAATTTGAAAGCTTATGCTAATTTAAGCACAAATATTTTTAGTGGGCTACATGCCAATTCGGCCCGTGTCGTTTTAGCCCAAGCTGGAATGGGCCCGGCGAATGTTGGCATGTTGGGCTCCTATGAAGCTTTCATCCGAATACATTACTAAGATAAACCTACACTATACAAAAATAGCGTCATAATTACTGCAGCGTGTGGCAACATCATAAATGTTGTATCACAACAAAATAAATTCAATCATACAACAAAAGGCTGTTGGCATAAAGTTTCTGATCCTTCGGTAAAAGCACCATCGGATGTATAGAAGCACAGATCATTTGACCTAAGTGCTAATGTTTGGTTGTAGAATCGATGGAGCGACCACGATCTCCACATTTTTCGCCATTGCTCTTCAACAGCAGAAGCGAATGTCGATAGATACGGTTTCAAAACCATTCATATCTTGTGGCATTTCTCAACCACTATTATTGTTTCGAAACAACGTCCATTAGGGATTGGACTTGTATGCGGGCACAGATATATCACTCATCTAGCAGGAAGATTTTGCTCGATGGCGATTTGGGCGAGGTTACCTTGACAACCAACCCGAATTACAGAGAAGGTGCTTTTTGCCTTTATTAGTGGAGAGATCTTGGCGTAGCTTTATGGCAGAGGTGACATTGTGCACTGTAGTAGCCTCGTCACCTCCGGTGGTTGTGGCTGTTCAATCATTTGTTCCATAGCTTCACGAAAGTTTGAACTTGTAGATTAGTGTACCCGTGAGTTACTAATGAGAAAAAACAAACAAAGTAGGTTAAATGTTTATACATAACTTATTTTGGTGAACTCTTTGTAATACATTAGCATGTATTGTAGTGCCAACTACATAATAAAATCACTTCGAAACATATGTCCATGTAGCATGCCCTCTTTGTATTATACATTTCCTCACATTCGTTGACATCTAAGGATAAAGAGACATGGTTTAAAGTAGGATGAACATAGTATGACATCATTCATATCATGGGCAAACAGATATAAAACAAACAGGCTATTTTATCATTGTGTGCGCTTTTGAACATAACGACTAGATTACAGATCAAGACCAAAGAATATCCTTCATCTCTTTTAAACCATGTAAGGTGAAATGATACGTTAAGACAACTGTGTATAAAAGTGAGCAGATTAAGCGACATTGGCTGCAAACTAAGTAGTTAAATGAACACATCACAGTACCAATCAGTTCAAAGCGAGGAGGAGTAAGGGCGTACAACAGCGGCTTGAACTGGTGTGCTCATGCCCTTCATCTTCTGGTGTGGCAATCCTTGAAGATTTGCACTTGCATTCGGTTCAGAGTTATTTTTGGTCCGCATGCAGGCTTTCCGCTGTATTTGGAACAAGTCAATATAGATACAATAATATGGAACAAAAAAAGAAGGAAGTAGCAGCTATTTACAAGAGCCTCGCGGTGTGCAATATAGCTACGAGATCTGTTGTGCATTGGAATTTCACTTTAGAGCGGTTGGTTTTGTTATTCAAACAGTTAGCCTAGAAGAAGATACACTTGTAAGGCACATACATAAATACAAGTTCAATATGTGAGTGCGATCAAATACATATAGCCTACGATACTTTGGATCGGACCGTGTTTAACGAGGCTGTCCGGTCTTCATCTGTAATATATTCCATTGGAGATATTTGGGCGATTTCATTGTTAGCCTTGCCTTCAAAGTGAGATTTTCTAAGGTGGTACCGATCTTGTCATGAAGCGGTGAAAAACATGAGTGCATGCTTGTTTAGTTGCATCATCTTTCGGATCAACTTGAACCTCATCATTGAAAAAAGAATGTGAGTCTTATTAGGAGTAAGCTAGAAAGTATGGGACGAGCAAGACAATATTACTAATTGCGTTGAATAACATTACATACAGATAAATGGTCAAGGAAGGTGTTAAGCTGGGTATTGTCTTTCTCATTCTGTCTTTGGATCCACGTTGGGAGGATCTGGCGCATGACACCTAACGACAGCGGCTGCCTCGATACTAACTTGGCTGACTCAGCAGCATCCGTGGCCTTTTAAACCTGACTAAAATGGATCTCAATCTTCCTCCTTTAGATTTTGTTAATCTGTCAAGCATTATCCACGATGTACTGTTTCTTCTTGCGCGTGGTGCTAGTTCAACAACGAATATGGAAAGTGTTAGTGTACATCAAGCTGTGAGTACATATAAAGGAGCATGCAAGCGCAACTTGACTCGGTCGGTGCCGTCTTGGTGTTGATGCTCATGAGGTTCATCTGATCTTGCCAAGTCTTGTTGTGTCATGATTATACGAAGTAGTGTTAGGTGTGAAGGCAGCTTGGGGCGGCGGTTAAGACAAGCGAGCAGATGGCTGGTTGAGATCTTTGATGCAGTTGAAGCGGATCTGCAGCTGGTGGAAGCGGGTGATACTATGTTTGTAGATTTAGCGGTGGACTTGGACCTTCTCTTGCACTATAAGTACCAGCGAGAATCTCGGCAGAACCTTTTCCGTTTCACCCGACAGTAACAACACTCCCTACTATATTATTTTCCTTGCTCTTTTTGACTTTGCCATGTCAAGCTGTACCCACAACACAAAGAATAAAATCACTCTTGAACTCATTGATGCATGATCTGAGACAAGCAATACTTTCATGTAAGACAACCGTATGAGGATGGAATATGTAAGAAAAAGCAGGGACTGACATGACATATTCACAGCTACGATGTGCAAACTAAGCGAAGGATTTTCAAGAAAATAGAAGTAATGCAAGCTAGACACCATATGAAAGATGCAACCAATATTACTACGCCAAGTTAAAAGTGTCTTGTCATAAGTGGCAATTCGAAAAATTAGAAGCGTTACAACGTAGAAATCAATGCAAGATGCAACCACTATCAAACTGCCATGTTAAGCGTCCAATCATGAGATTCTTGATGCGGGATACACAACAACAGTACTTTGATGTAAGAACATGGTATGATAGATAGATGAAGTGTATTCTAGAACACGAGAAAGCCATGTCATATGCACATGTATAACGTATAAACTCAGCAGGTGCAATTTAATCAAAATAGAAGAAATACAGGCTAGACAACATATGCAACATGAAACCAATTATCACCTTTGTTAACTTAGAGCAAGCACTGTGATGGTGGAGTCGGCGAGATGAACTCATCATGTAGACTTGGGACTTCAACCGTTAGCGATAGCGATGGCAAATCTAGAGAGTCTCTGTTTTGCGTCGGTGCGGAGTACCACCAACATCCCTAACACTCTTTTCCTTCCTATTTTACGATATTGCCTTATGAAGTCAAAACCACAAGAAGATGAATAAAATTAGCTGCATAACTGGTTGATGCATGATCTGAGATGAACACTCTTTGTGATGTAAAGGCAAGCGAGGAGGATGGAACATATACAAAAAACAGCGTTTCATATTCACACGTCACGATAGAAGGATGGAATATGTATGAAAAAATAATAAGCGGAAGACATTTCAACAAAATTAGAAGAAATGAAAGCTAGGCACCATATGAACATGCAACCAATATCACTCTATCGGGTAAAAAGTGTCTCGTCGTAAGTGCCATTTCAAGAAATTAGAAGCGGTACAAGCTATAAGACAATGCAAGATGCAACCTACATCACAGTCCCAAGTTAAATGTGTCTTATGGGTAAGTGATCGTTGTAGGTATAAGTTGTAAGCTACATGAGATGAAATACAAGCTAGACATCATACGCAACATGGAACCACGTATAATAGTGCCAAGTAGAGCAAGCACTGTGATGTTGGAGTAGGGAGATGTGCTCATCATCTACACAGCTCGTTGTTGTCTAGCCCTGCGTTGTCTTGCGAATCTTGTTGGGAGGATGGCGGAGTACAATATGTAGAGAACCTCCGTTTGAGTTGCTCGGAAGGACCACCATCATCAATGCCTTGCCAATTTCCTTCACTTTATTGATTTTGCATTGTGAGGTCATACCGACAAGAAAAAGAATATCATTAGCTCTTTAGAACTCATTCATGCATAATCTTGTGAACACTACTCGATGAAAGGCAAAATCATGATACGAGGATGGAATATATGCGAAAAAATTGGCTGACGACATATTCACACCTATAATGTGGTAACTAAGCGAAGGCACTTCAACAAATTAGAAACACTACAAGACACCATATGGAAGGTGCAATCAATATCACTCTGCCAAGTTAAAGCTGTCTTGTCATAGGTGGCGTTCATCAAACTATAAGCAATACATGCTAGAAATCATATTCAAGGCATAAACCAATATCACTGCCAACAAGGTGTCCCATCATAAGTGACTGATGCGGGATACACAAGAAGAGTAGTTTCATGTAAGAACATGGTGTGATAGACAGATATAGTATGTACCAAAAACAGGAAGCGTATCATATTCACATGTATCATGTGTAAGCTAAGCGAATCAGTTTACACTAATTAGGAGCAATCTGAGCTAGACACCATATGCAACATGCAACAGATATCCTGCTTTGCCAAGTTAGAGCAAGCACCTTGGATGGTGGAGTAGAGGCGGAGACTTGGACCATGTAATGCACTATCGGTACAAGGAGAATCGGTACAGATGCTCCGTTTACGTTCTTCTGAGAGGACCACCATCATCGCCTTCCTTACTCTTTTCCTTCCTCTTTCTTGATTTTGCCTTGTCAAGTCAAACCCACAAGAAAAAGAATACAATTTGCTCTTGAGAACTTATTGATGCATGATCTTGTGAACACTACTTTCATGTAAAGCAGCCGCATGATAGGAGGATGGAATATGTATGAAAAGCAGATGACGTGACATATTGACATGTATGATGTATAAAGTGTAAACTAAGCACAAGGTGCTTGAACTTATTAGAATCGATGCAAGGTAGAAACCATATGAAAGATGAAACCAATATCACTCTGCCAAATTAAAGGGTGCCTAACAAATGTATTTGACCAAATTAGAAGCAATACATGGCAGCGGGCTAGAAATAATATGCAATATACAGCGAATAAAGGTGACTCATCGTAAGTAATTGATGGGATCTGAGAAGAGGTAGTTTCATGTAAGAACAAGGTTAACACATAGATGTAGTGTGTACCAAAAATAGGAAGGCATGTCATATTCACGGTATAGTGTGTAAACTAAGCAGATGCAATTTACCTAATTAGAAGCATTACAAGCTAGACACCGTATGCAACATGCAACCACATATCACCTTGCTGAAGTTGGAGCAAGCACACTGTGATGGTGGTGTAGGGAAGTGTTGTCTTCAGTCTGAGCACGTTCAATATCTTCATTTAGGCTTCTGTTTCTTGAGAATCATGTGGAGAGGATGAAATTGCATTCTTTATAAGAGTATTGCGTCTCATATTAACCCGCAGCGTGTTGTCTCATCATAAGCGATAGGCCTTGAGGATACACAAGAACAATAGTTTGATGTAAGAACATGGTGTGATAGGCGGATGTAGTATGTACCAAAAACAGGAAGGCGTGTCATATTCACATGTATAATGTGTAAGCTAAGGAGATGCAATTTAACAAATTAGGAGCATTGATGAGGATACACAAGAGAAGTAGTTTGATGTAAGAACATGGTTAATAGAAAGGCGTAGTATGTACCAAAAACAGGAAGGCATGTCATATTCACGGGTATAATGTGTTAACTAAGCAGATGCAATTTACCTAATTAGAAGCATTACAAGGTAGACACCATATGCAACATGCAACCACATATCCACTTGCCAAGTAAGAGCAAGCACTTGTGATGGTGGTGTGGGGAATTCGGTGATCAACTAGAAACTCGTTGACTATCTTCATTTAGCCTTCTGTTTCTTGAGAATCATGTGGGGAGGATGACACTACACTCTTTAAGCGAGTAGGGCATCTCACATTAACCCACCGGGTGTTGTCTCATCATAAGTGATTGATGAGGGATACAAAAGAGCATTAGTTTGATGTACGAACATGGTTAATAGACATATGTAGTATGTATAAAAAGCGGAAGGCATGTCATTATCAAAGGTATAATGTGTAAAGTAAGCAGATGCAATTTAACCAAATTGGAAGCAATACAAGCTAGACACCATATGCAACATGCAACCACATTTGTGCAGTATAAAGTTAAAGCAAGCACACAGGATGGTTGTATGTGGCAATTGAGATCATCAAGCTATGAGCTCGTTCTTGTCTCCAGCTGCGACCTTGCACCCATTAGGCTGAAAGCAGCTTAGTGCTTGTCTTGAATTACTTTGGGGCGACTTCTGTCTTTTCTTTTGCATTCATCAACCTTTGCGTCGAGTCTGAAATACCCATGCATAAAAACAATAGTGTGAGTATGATTGAAGTGTGTGCACAATTAATGCAGTGTAAAGGTAGCGAGATAGCGAGTCGGTGAGAAATAAATGACGGGAGACATATGATAGCTCTACAACATGCATGGCACACTAAATTACTACGATTCTATGAAAATAACAGATCTCTTGAAAGCAAATAGGTCAGTCCATTTTTACTGCACCGTCGATGTACAAAAAGCAGGAGATCGCCTTCATCTACCTCCAGCCGATCGGTGTTGTGATCTTCCTCGAGCGCATGGCGACCACCGGCCCGATATTCCTCCCTGCTGCGCCCTCCCTCGACCTCACCGCACCGCCGTGCTTGCACCGCCCCGGCCATCCATTCAAGCCTGCCGACCTCGGATCGGAGCAAGCAGCTCCTGCGCCCACACTATGATAGACACCGATCGCGCTTCCCGGGAGCAGGCGGACTAGGTGCTCAGCGCCCTAAGCGGTGCTGCTTCTTTTAATTGCGGTTCGTGACCCTGAATTGAAATCAGGCGGGATCTTGACCTCTAGCAAAGGTGAAATAGTAAAGGAGAAACCTTGTGCATTTAGTATCACGAAGAAGATCACGATGAAGCGCTCAACTAGTTTCTTTAGTGGGATGAATACGGTTTGGCGGAGCGTAAGATTTGCGCGAATAAGGGAAGAGGAGTACCTCTTTCTGCTTTGGCGATCTTGTGTCCTCATTCATTTTCCGGCGATCTTGTTGTTCGCGGAAGCGAGAAGTTGTGAAGAGCAGTGCAGCCTTGGGCGAACCCATGGCCAAGTTGTTGAGTGTGGTGCGGTGGCCGTGCAGCGGCGGCGGGAAGCAGATCGGCGGCGAGACGATGGCTTAGCGGGAACAGCTCGGTGCGGTGGGCGGTTGCGGCAGTGGAGCCGCAGCGGTGGCGCGAGGCGGTGTGGTCGGAGTGGTTACGATGCGGCTGCGTTGGCGTCGGCGTCGTGGAGGCAGCTCTTCCTCGGCTTGTTGCTAAGTCCTTGAGCGTTACGGTTGTGGTTGCGTTGGGCGGCGGCGTCGGGTACCGCTCGGCATGATGGAGGAGGCGGCGGTGGATTGGCGCTATGGGATGGAGGGCGGAGGAGGTTGGGGTTTCACGGCTAGTGGAAGGCGTTTTGGCCCACGGAGTATGAATGGGGAAATGGAGGGGCGGGCTGGCGGGGAACTAAGGGGAACAATGTTTGGTTTGAGGCGCTTGTTTGAAATTTGGCGAAAGTTACAAACTTTGCCCCATCTAAAATTCGGACATATTGCGGGTTGGGGTAGGACAGTCATGTCAGGTGTCCCAAATGTGGGCGGGATTGATTTCGGCCGAGCGCGTGGGTGTTTAGGCGCCCATGACGTATGAATGCTTCTCGGAGGTGGTTGAGACTGGCGTCTTGGTGAAGTTACAAACCTACCCCAGTTTAGACCTTTGGACATCGGGCGATAGGCTACATGGGCGAGTCGGGACGGTAATTTCCTACCACCAAAACATTAGTCTCGCGCAGTTTGGGTGACGAGAGGCCTATTTAGTAACCGTTCAATATTTGGGAGCGAAGCATTAACGTTTTCGGTTCTCTTGAATTGAACTTTCAGGATTTGTCAAACTTCACAAATCTTTACTCTTGAAAATCCTAAAGCTACGATTATTTTGGAATGGAGGTACATTTTAATATACATTGTACATGAGTATATATTAAAAATAAACAACTTACCTCGGTTCATGCATGGTTCGGTATAATCTCCTTGGTTGCAAAAAAAGTTAGATATCGTATGAATATATATACCATGTTCAAACTCACAACAAAGATTGATGCCCCTTTTACATCTGATTCTGAATGCCATTATCTCGGGTTCAAATAGATGAATGCACTTCCTATGAATTCTAATCTTGAAACCCCTTTATGTTGAATTCGACATGTATTTAATTTAAGTAGCTAGCAATTTGGAATGTATCCATGCAAGTGACAAATGTATAAAGTGCTTCACACTAACAACATGGAGTGCACTAATTAATGTTTATATATGAATTGCAAAAGCATCCATTGCACTGTATTTCAAACCGCTCTCACTCTATGGATCGATAATATGAAATAAACACATGCACATGCTAGAATCCAATAGAGTATGTGTGTACGATAGACCGATTTTACGTCTATACACAATTTTGCAGAAATTCATGATCTCGTCCAAAAATAATAATGCCATTTATATTTTAATTTAATCGTAGAACCACCTTTTACACGTAGATATCTCTCTATCTAGCATAAGTGCACACACTTTATATGCATCGGCATTTCTCTTTCACACATGCTCACAATCTCTCTCGAGGTGTGGGGTGTCTCACGCACATGCTCTCTCTGTTTCTCTATCTCTCTTTCCGACTACTATGTACCACTCTTTTCACTAATCTCGGTTGGAAAACACTATTTCTCTCACATGCATATATACACATGCAAGGTCTCTACTAGCACTCTATACTCACATATATGTGCTACGTGTCTCCGCATGCACATTATCTTTAGGCCTCTCTCCCACACATTGCCCCCCGACACACCTCTCTAATAGTAGTTGGCAGATATGATTTACGTCATATCATTGGTAGAGATATCCTGGCTGTTAGTGTAAGTGCATCTAGTGCCCTTAGTGATTTTGGTGTATTGAAGACTTATAGGTTAAGGGACTAATGCGTTTGTGAGTGTACACATGTCTATAAGTCTATGAGGAGTTTGATATTTATAGAGAAAGTCGACCCTAAAAATGAAGTTCTTATTGAAGACTTTAGAAGACTTTGAAAGTGAAGAAATTGGTGTGACCTTGAAGACTTGGTATTCATTTGTGGAACATGAGCGTGAAGACTTTTGTTTCCGTAGTTTCGTTTTCTCTTTCTTGAGTCATAGAAAACACCGTATTGTTAAAGGGGTCGAGGAAATACTAAGGAAAAATTTCCATGTGATACTCAACTCAAAATCCTACACCTACCAATCCCTTGAGTGAAGCCTTTGGAAATCTCATACAGATTCAGTCAATTTCTTGATGTGAGAGGCGAAGTTCTTTTGGTGTTGAGAATTTATTCGGCCCGAGAGTTAAAATTCGCGATCTTGGATTTCCTACGATGTGAGAACATGATAATACGAGGAATTTGAGAGTCAAATTTCCGACCGTTCTTTGTCTTCTTGGCATTGTCCCAAAAATATCTTATCTACCTAACGGTCATATCATTGAAGGGCATTTATGTCTTATCATGTCGGGCTGCTCCTAGGCTATAAATAGCGTCCCCTACAACCACTAGCTGGTTGGCTGCTCGAGAAGAACTTGACACTTCATTGAGAGCAACCCATCCTTGAGGACTTTGGCGAAAATCATCAAGTGAGGAAAAACCAAAAACCAAACCCTACAAACCCAAAGTGATTGAGCATCAGAAGAGATTGATCCTGCGTGGATCCGACACTTATTACCTTTGAAGACTGTGCTTCTTCCAGACGGTTAGGCGTCATGGTCTAGAAACATCAAGAGGAATTGTGGATCGCAGAGTGACGAAGTCTGTGAAGGTTTGGAAGTCGCTGAAGACTTACCACAGTGATTGGGCGAGTGCTGTGTGACCTTAGTTCAAGGAGAATCTGGTGAGGACTTGGTGTCTGAGCTGCGTGCTTTCGGTGGGTGTCTGGGCTGTGTGTCCTCGAGTTTAAATACTCAACCGCTCAACCAGGCGTACAAGCTGAGACAGCAGCAGTTGGAACTAGTCTACAAATCATTGTCTTCACCAACCTTACTGGTTCTATTTCCTCAACTCTTTCATTTCCTCACAAGCTGTGTTGAGTGTTTGTCCATATCTATGTTTGAAGACTTTGAGTGAAGACTTTCTCTATTTCCTCAGTTCAATTTCTTCAGTCTGTTTGTCTTCATCTTGAGTTATCCTGTGTTTACGCTTTCTGTACTCTGTGATTGTCTTCATTTCATTATGATGACCATGCATGTATTCTGTTATGCTTACTTCTGAGTACTTATTCCGATGCAAGTAGTTCTTCGCTAAGGAATTTCCTCATCGGCAAATTCCTCGATGAAGAATTCATAAAATCGCCTATTCACCCCCTCTAGTCGATATAAAGCACTTTCAATTGGTATCGAGCAAGGTACTCCCTTGTTACGTGTGATTTTAGTTTAACCACGGAGTTTTAGTTATGTCATTGCGAGGTATGATCAAGGTCTCGGCTGGGTGTCCTGCCTTTGATGGAGCGGACTACCCCTCTTTGGAAGAACAAGATCGAATGCATCTTGAGGCAATGACAACGATCTCTTGTATGTTGTGGAAAATGGTGTTCCCCTTTGTCTCACCCTCCTTTGAGCGCTACCGGCGTGAAGAGATTCAAGCAACTTCGATTACAGGCGAAGAATATCATATGTGGCCATATGAGCAAAGGACGGTATGGAAGAGTGAGTGCTTTGGAAGCTGCTAAGCTTATACGGGATAGGCTGTCCAAAGTAAATGAAGGAGTCTCAACTCAGCGTGACTCTCGAGTTGGCGTTCTTCGCCAATCTCTTCAACCGCTTCAAAAGACTCGACAACGAAAATGTTCAACAAACCTTGATCGCCTCTTGACATCTCAAATGAGCTTCAAGCGATTGGTGCCATGACATCACCGACCATGAGGTGGTGAAGAAATTATTGAGATAAACGATTCCTCATTTGATACTCACGGCGCGATGATACAAGAACGTCTTGACTACAAGTCACTTGATCCGCCGATATCCTCGAGAGGCTAAATACTCATGAGTTCCAGCTTGCTGAAAGAGATCTCTATGGTTCGAGATATGGCAAATCACGTGCCACGAAGGCCAAGGCTGTGTGCGAATCTGATTGTGAAGACTACGGTAGTAACCTTGGTGACCACGAAGAATTGAGCGAGGAGCTAGCTTTCGTGAAGAAGTTCGAAGTTCTCAAGGCGTGGTCGCTTTGGAAAATCCTCAAGGGCGATGATTCCTCATCCGGTGACTATAAGAAGGCTATGCCACAAATGCAAGAAACCTGGTCACTATATTCAAGATTGTCCTCGGTGGGAAAAGGAATTAAAGAAGAAGAAATACAAGGATTACAGTTACGATGGCGCTAAGAATAAGAAGAAATGTCAAAATCTTCATCATCAAAATCCTCAAAGTCTTCATCTCACAAGAAGAGCAGCTCCACGAAGGCTCGGGCATTCATTGGCAAGAAATGGACTCGAAGCTGAATCGAGGAACATGAGGAAGAGGAGACATCGGAGGAGTCGAGTCTAGTGTGGCAAGTCGGCTCTTGCTACGCATTCGTCGACAAGTCCATCTTCAACTCTGAAGAAAGCTGACCTCACCAACAAAGGCTGATGAAGATAATGATGACTACGCTCCACCTATTGCTTCATGGCAAAGGGTGCCAGGATGATCAACCCAAAGCCAATGAGTGGGTCCTCGATAGTGGATGTACAAATCACATATTGGTGACAAGAATCTATTGATGGATGCTCCTTTATCACCGTCACATCTGAAGCATATCATCTTCTTTGACAAAGGCAAAAGTCAGGTATTGGGTCTTGGTAAGGTTGCGATCTCTAAGGACATACACATGGAAAAAGTCATGCTTGTTGAGTCCTTAGGATAGAACCTCATGTCGATCTCAATGCTTTGTGATCTTGATATGGTTGTTGTCTTTGGCAAGTATCGTTGTGTTGTGATTATGGGTGACAATTCCAAAGTCTTGAAGGCTTTAGGAGAGGAGACTTGTATATTGTTGATTTCTCTCTGGGACCACAACCGATCGTGTGCCTACTTGCAAAGGCTTGAGGAAGGCTGGCTATGGCATCGGCGACTTAGTCCGCGAGGCATGAGGAATTTACTGCGCTTGCGAAGAAGAAGGATGTCATTGACATTGAAAATGTCAAATTCCTCAAGGATCACTTGTGTGGAGCCTATGAAGCTGGAAAAATGACCAAGGCCAAGCATCCAGCGAAGACTATCATGACCACTACTCGACCATTCGAATTGCTTCACATGGACCTCTTTCGTCCTAATCATTACTCAGTGGTCACTAATGATGCATCTCTATATGGCTTTGTTATTGTTGATGATTACTCTCGCTAAACATGGGTACACATTGTCACTTACAAACATGAAGTGCGGGAAGTCTTCAAGCGATTTTCCTCGAGGGCTCCAACCAACTTTGGTGTGAAGATCGAGGCACATCGGGAGTGACAATGGAACTGAGTTCAAAATTCTGGTCTTGATGACTATCTTAATGAACTTGGTATTACTCATGAGTTATCGCTCCTTATACTCCTCGGCAAAATGGTGTCGTGGAGGCGCAAAGCAGAACTCTTGTTGAGATGGCTCGCACTATGCTTGATGAATACAAAGCGCCTCGGCGTTTTGGATTGATGCAATTGATCTGCGTGCCACATCATCAACATAGTATATCTTCACAAATTCTTCAAGAAGGCTGCCTATGAACTCCTCAGCGACAAGAAACCAAATGTGAGTTATTTCAAAGTCTTGATTGCTAAATGTTGGATTAGAGATCCTCATCACAATGCTAAATTTGCACGAAAGCACATGAAGGTTTATGCTTGGTTCTGGAAAGGACTACGCACACCTCTGAGTCTTCAACATCGCTCTTCACAAGATTGTTGAAACTGTAGATGTCTTGATTCAATGAAAACTAATGGCTGCAAAGAGAGCACCTACCTTCTGTGATAGATGAACCAGCACTGAGGAATCTATCAAGTTCAAAACAAGCTGAGGATGTCATTCCTCTTGAAGAATCTGCTGAAGAATTCATTCTGAGCACCTTGAAGAGCGTCGAGTGATGCACTGAAGATAATCTGAAGAAAATGGTCTTTGAAGAAAATGCTGATCAGATTCCTCGATGACAACCAGCTCATCCTCGCATTGCAAAAAAGTGCAAGTTGACAAGATCATCGATGACATTGAAGCACCAGGTCCTCTCCTGCGCTCAAAAGCTTCACATTTATCTAACTTTTGTGGGCACTATGCTTTTGTCTCTATCACAGAGCCCACTAAGGTAGATGAAGCATTTCTGGAGCTGAGTGGATTCAGGCCATGCAAGAAGAATTACATCAATTCGAGCTCAACAATGTCAGGGAACTGGTCAAGCGTCCAGATCCTGCAAGCATAATATCATTGGCACAAAGTGGATCTACCGCAACAAGCAAGATGAAAATGGCCTTGTGGTGAGGAATAAGGCATGACTTGTAGCTCAAGGCTACACACAGGTTGAAGGAATTGATTTCAATGAAACTTTTGCACTGTTGCTAGACTTGAGGCTATTCATATTGCTTGCTTATGCTAACCATCATAATATCACTTTATATCAAATGGATGTGAAAAGTGCATTCCTCAATGGTATGCTTGAGGAAGAAGTATATGTTGCTCAACCCCGGGGTTTGAAGATCAAGAACCCGACAAAGTCTTGAGACTCAACAAAGCTCTCTATGGCCTCAAGCAGGCCCCTCGAGCGTGGTATGATACTTTGAAGAATTCTTCATGAAGAATGGCTTCACACCGGTTCACTCGACCCTACTCTCTTTACTAAATCTTATGATGGTGAACTGTTTGTGTGCCAAATATCGTTGATGATATTATCTTTGGCTGTCTTGACCAACGTTATGAGTGATGAATTTGCCTATATGATGAGTGAAGAATATCAAATGTCTATGATGGGAGAGTTGAAATTCTTCTTAGGTCTTCAAATTAAATCAACAACACAATGGCATATTCATATCTCGGGAGAAATACCTCAAAGATGTTACGAAGAAATTGGCATGCAAGATTGCAAAGGCGTCAAAATTCCTATGCCCACAAATGGCCATCTATGCCTTGATGAAAATGGTATTGACTTGATCACAAGGTATACCGCTCCATGATTGGTTCTTTATTGTACTTATGTGCATCTAGGCCAAATATAATGCTTAGTGTTTGCATATGTGCCCGATTTCAAGCTACAGAAGAATCACACCATAAGGCTGTGAAGCATATTCTTCGATATCTAGCTCACACACCAACACTAGGATTATGGTACCCCAAGGGCTCTACTTTTGATCTCATGGATATTACGACTCGACTATCTTTGGTGATCGTGTGGACCCATAAGTAAACATCTGGTACTTGTCATATCCTCGGACGATCTTTAGTCTGTTGGTCCCGAAGAAAGCAGAACTACGTATCCTTTGTCTCTGCGGAGCTGAGTACATTCTTCTTTGGTTCTTCTGTGCTCAATTGTTGTGGATGAAGCAAACTCTCAAGTACTACAGCATCAACGTGAAGAATGTGCCTCTCTCTTGTGACAATGAGAGTGCCATCAAGATTGCTCACAACCAGTTCAGCACTTTCGAAGACAAAGCACATTCAGATTCGTCATCATTTTCTTACGTGATCATGTGTTGAAGGCGACATCTCCATCGAGCATGTGAAGGCGAAGAACAGCTAGCCGATATATTCACAAAGCCCTTGGATGAGAAGAGATTTAGCAAGTTGCGGTGTGAGCTAAATATCTTAGAATCTTGAATGTTTTTAAAAGGACACATCATCGACACTTATGCAAAATTGATGACTTAGATGTGCAACACATGAAGAAGCGTTTTTCTTCAATCAATGAAGAACAACACTCTAAGTGTGAAGAAATTAATGAAGAATTTGATTCTCGAACCCTCGACAATTATGCAGCGGTGTCTGAAATCATCATTCTTATATGGTGGGTCACGCCACCACCAAAGTTGAAAATCTTCAATTTGAGTTTTCCTCAGTTTTGAAATTCTTGATTTTCAAATTCTTCACTGTTTCCATCGTTTTTCTTCATTGGCTATATATATATATATATATATATATATATATATATATATATATATATATATATATATATATATATATATATATATATATATATATATATATATATATATATATATATATATATATATCTATGTCCTCTAAAGCATTCACTTATGGCTATTTCTTTAAGTTGCTTTTTTCTACTAAGTGAATGTGATCGTACCCTTCCCCTCTATGCTATACTCAACCCAATCTATTCACAAATTCTTCATGTGCGTTCTATTTTCTTCACTGTGTCCTTGTCAGCTGAAGAAATTGCGAATAGAACTTTTAACTTATCTTATCCAAATTTTCGGCTTTGCCGCTCAAACCGTTCCGCTTCCCACGATAGACTTATCTATTCACCCACGATCTAACACGATCTCCACTTTTCGATGCGTGGGTGACACATGTCAGCGAATGAGAAGGTCGAGACACGTTAGTCCAAAATCTTGGTGAACAGTTTTTCACCGTGGCTATATATACCCCTCTCCCTTCCTCACTTCCTTTACTCCGCTCGACCGCTCTCTCTCTCGCTCGAGCTTCTCAAACCCTAAGCGCGCCGCTTCTCCATCGTCACCGGTGAGGAAGAGCTTCACTGCCTCGACCTCGTCGCCCGTCGTACTAAATGCGGCGAGAAATCTTCACTCCGCCGCCGTCGTAGCTGTCTTCCTCCATGAGTTAGGCGTGGAAGATCTGAGTGAGCGAACTTCTAATCTACACCTCTCGGTTAAATCGTGTTCTTGATTCGGGTAATTAAAAGTTAATTTTATTGCTCACTTTGATTCTCAAGCCTTCTGAAAATCTTCAAAGGTGTTTATTCTTCAAATCTTCACACATAAACACCTCAAGCGTAATATGCTCTTGATTCGTTTCTCTAAGCAATCATTTTCTTCAAGATTCCTCAATTGTGTGGATCTTGATCTATACAACTCGGAACCTAAGACAAAAACGCTTAGTGAAATTCTTCAAAACTCATCTGGTCAAATTCCTCAACCTTGTTCTTTTTGAAAAACCTTACGAGAGCATATGACCTCTCCAAATTCCTCGCAACTATACTCTGTTCACGGTACTCATGTCTTTCTTTGAATCACTAGGTTCTCATCAACTTAACTCATTTGCAGCGTTCCTCGAAGAAAAGTTGCATACTTCTTGAGAGAATTGATTGTTCAAATTCCTAAGCTGAAGAATATGGCGAGAAGGAAAGAAGCCCTGAGAAAGGAGGAAAGAGGCTGAGGTCATGATTGCGTTTGAGATACTGAGGACATCTATCTTGACTATTGCACACTGATGAAGCCAAGTTTGGCAAGGAAAACAAAAATCAGCGCAAGTGCGCATTGAGGAGGATTGAAAGGAGATGGGCAAGGGAATGGAGAATGCAATTATGTTACTCCAAAGTACATGAAGAAATTAGCACTCAATCCTCCATGCCCAAGAGCTCCATTGGCACCTAGCCAAGAAGGTAGCGCCACCGACATCAAGCGTGGTGAGGACTTTCAAGAAGAATGGGCCAAGCGTAAGCCAAGTTAGCTAGACAAGCCAAAAAAGCGGTGAGGAAATTCAATGGAGACTACTGCTCTGCTGCTGCCTGAGGCCCTGTCAAGCCCAGAAAATCGATGGCAAAAGCCCGCGCACAAGCCAAGTGCTTCACCAGATTGCCCTCATGGCAAAATCCTCAGCAGTGCCCTCACGGCCAGAATCTTCAATGCCCTCACGGCCAGTTCCTCATGCTGCTCCTGCTCCTCCCAAATCATCAGCTCCTCCTCCAAAGTCCTCAGCAGCTCCTCCAAAGTCCTCGGCTTTGTGCATCGGCCCGCGTGCCAAGGGCTGCAGGCATCTCTATTGCCTCTGGTGTCTCGGCAAGTTCCTCGGCTGCACCAAATTCTTCATCGGGCCCCCTCTGCTTTGAAGAAAAAAGGCAGCGGCTGGTCGAGGTCCTCGGCCTAGTCCAAGAAAAGCAGGTTGCCTTCCGGTGCCAGCTGATGATGAAGGCGATGATGATGAACTTGCAGAAATCATCGAGGCGAGGCAAGAAAGGCGGCTAGAGCCAAAGGCACACTGTGCCTTGCTTTTTGGATCAAGGCGATCCTCGAGTACATTGATCTACGGCACAAGGATCCGAGACACTATGCGACTTTCATTTGACTCTGGTCAAAGTCACATCTGACCCATTTCATCTCGAAGAGAAATGGAAATTTGAAAAGGCTAAGCGAGATCAAGAAAGCTCAATTCGGAAAGAAAGTTCACGAGGAAAAGCGTTGTCGAGAATGACAAGCGAGAACTCCTCAAGATCGATCTGAAATCAAAGCCCTCGGTGATGACTTTGATGCCTATTATGCTGATTGGCAAGGAGCCAAAGTCAGATTTGTAAACGACAAAGAAGTTCACAAATGTTGCAGCTAGCGCAACAAGAATTCCTCAGTGGAGCCTCTGCTCGACCTCACGGAAGAACATGCCAGCACCGTGATGATTTTCAACTGCTGAAGACAATGCTAGTTCGGGCTGAAGACTCCATTCCAGCGGCTGAAGAAATTGCGGGGCATCCACTAGTGGTGCGCTGAAGAAACTAAAGAAGTCGAGAGCAATTGCATGAGTTGCACTGAGAAATCAACCAGATTCCCGGCTCCTACAGCGCCTCGCCAACTCCAATCCTTCCATCTGGATCGGATGTGAAGAAGACCAAGGCTGCGGAAGCGAGCTGCGATGATGAAAAGGAAAGCATCAGCTCGTCAAATTCTTGACCCGAAGAAAATGAAGCAAATGACCAGCTCATTTGAAAATCAATTGATGCTGTTCGATTTCCTCCATGCCATCAAGGACCTTGTTCCTTTTGGTGAAGAATATGAGATTCAGCGGATCTGCTGAAGAAAATCATTCTGCTGCTTAGTGGAGCAGATTGATGAAGAAATTGAAGTGGATGCAATCCCTTCAACACCAATCATTTCCTCGCCTATGCCTCGGTTCACGGTGAAGAGGTGGCGTTGAGAAAGTGAAGGCGAAGATGTGGATATTGGAAGCACAACGCCGGTGATGAGCGATGACTTTTGGGATAGTCAACATCCAAATTCTCCACTCTTCACCAATACAACAAATTCCTCGGTCCCTGCACCAACAGTTCAAATGGGCTCTGAAGAAACTCATCCCACCTAAATGCATGCATGAAGAAATTCCAGCCACTAGTCTGAAGAACACCTTCTTGCTACTCCTTTGAACACTTGTTGCACTTGAAGAGGAACGAGAAAATCCTCGGCTGAAGAACCTGAGATTGCGAT
Organism: Aegilops longissima; assembly: GCA_021605205.1. NCBI lineage: Eukaryota > Viridiplantae > Streptophyta > Magnoliopsida > Poales > Poaceae > Aegilops > Aegilops longissima. The sequence goes on from JAHIAM010004810.1 coordinate 24,035, forward strand.
TCCTGAGGTCGTGATGCAACTCACTGACACTCCACTGCCAAAGCCAAAGAATCCATTCTCAATGAAGCAAAAGTTCAAGGCTAAAGATTTCTTCGGCGAGCATGTGTTCTTCACTGACTACAACCCTTATGACTCTTCTCGCATAAGGAAGAGGCATTTCTGGACTGCTAGTCAAGCCAACTTCTATTCCTCTGTGCTATTCATCAAAGATAAAGTCTTCAATCATGCACACATTCCTCACGTGGACATCGAGTCTCTGCCAGGCTTCGGGCCAGTACTCAGTGTTCTTCACGATGCTTTGGTTTGCTGAATTTCTGCTTGACATACGTGATTGGAATGAAGAACTCATTCTTCAATTCTATGCGACGATGCACATCACGGAGATTACGAAGATGTGAACTCATGGGTGTTGGGTGGATGACAGAAAATACTCACTACAAGGCACCAGCAACTGAATTGCTTCGTGCCATCCCATAATCCTCCCTAGATGGTGCTCGTTGCATCTCTGGTGAACTGGTGACAAATCACTACATGCAAGTTACGATGAAGCCTTTGAAGCGAGGGTAGGCCCCTCGAACTGTTGGAAATATGCCCTAGAGGCAATAATAAAAGCATTATTATTATATTTCCTTGTTCATGATAATTGTCTTTTATTCATGCTACAAGCTGTATTATCCGAAATCGTAATACGTGTGAATACATAGACTAAAATCGTCCTAGTAAGCCTCTAGTTGACTAGCTCGTTGGTCGACGAGATAGTCATGGTTTCGACTATGGACATCGAGATGTCATTAACAAGCGGGATCACGTCATTAGGAGAATGGCGTGATGGATAGACAATCCTAAGCATAGCACAAAGATCGTGTAGTTCGTTTTGCTAGAGCTTTTCCAATGTCAAGTATCTCTTCCTTAGACCGTGAGATCGTGTAACTCCGGATACCGTAGGAATGCTTTGGGTGTACCAAAGCGTCCTGGCAATAGCTGGGTGACTATAAAGGTGCATTACGGTATCTCCGAAAGTGTGCATTGGGTTGACACGGATCGAGGCAGGATTTGTCACTCCGTATGGCGGAGAGGTATCCTTGGGCCCACTTTCGGTAATGCATCATCATAATGAGCTCAAAGTGATCAAGTTAATGGTCACGGGATCATGCATTCTGATGCGAGTAAAGTGACTTGCGATGCGAGACTAAATGAGGTATTGGGATACCGCGATCGAGTCTCGAGCAAGTAACATACCGTCGACAAAGGGAATAGAATCTGAGGTTGCTTGAACCCTAGACATAAATGGTTCATCCGATGACATCATCAAGGAGCATGTGGGAGCCGACATGGGTATCGAGATCCGCTGTTGGTTATTGACACGAGGCGTCGGTCATATACGCATGTCTCCCGAACCGTAGGGTCTACACATAAGGTTGATGGCGCTAGGGTTAATAGGAAGACTTGTATGTGATTACGAATGTTGTTGGTCCGGATGAGATCCGGACGTCACGAGGAGTTCGGAATGGTCGGAGGTAAAGATTTATATATGGGAAGTCGTCAAGCGGACAGGAAAAGTTTTGGGTCATATCGGTATTATGGAGGTCCAGGAAAGGTTCGGAGGACCACGGGAAGGAGCCACCCCTTCGGGGGCCACTTGGGCTGCGTGGGATGCAGCCAGCCCCTAGTGGGCTGGGGCCCCCCTCCCTTGGCCCATCGCCTAGGGTTGAGAGGTGGGAACCCTAAGAGGCGCCCGCTTGGCAGAGGCAAGCCCCCCCCTTGGCCGCCGCCCCCTCTAGATGCATCTGAGGGGCAGACCCTCCTCCTTTCCCCTATAAATAGAGGGTGGAGGGAGGGCTGCACACACCATTGAAGCGCAGCCTCCCTCCCAACACCTCTCCTCCTCCGCATAAGGTTGGCGAAGCCTGCTGGGAGAACAGTCCTCCATCGCATCACGCCGTCGTGCTGCCATTGGGTGTCTTCCTCAACCTCTCCTTCCTCCTTGCTAGATCAAGGCAGAGGAGGAGCCGTAAATCCGTGCGTGTGTGAGCAGCGGAGGTGCTGTCCGTTCAGCACTTGGTCATCGGTGATCGGAATCACGTTGGGGCGTCTTCATCATCACCACTCCTCGAGCAGCTTCCGTACTCGATCTACAAGTGGTATGTAGATGCAAACTCTATCTCATGACTCGTTGCTTAGTAGAACTCATAGATGGATCTTGGTGAAACCGTAGGAAAATTTTAATTTTGCATAGCGTTCCCCTAGCAGATGGTATCGAGCCGGGTTTATCGTGGTTCTCTTTGCACGAGTATAACACAATTAGTTGTGGGCGTGGATCTTGTCAATTTACTTGCCGCTACTAGTCTTATCTTGCTTCAGCGGTATTGTGGGATGGGCGGCCCGGACCAACCTTACGTACACTTCATTGAGACCAGTTCCACCGACTAACATGCACTAGTTGCATAAGGTGGCTGGCGGGTGTCTGTCTCTCCTACTTTAGTTGGGCGGATTGATGAAAGGGTCCTTATGAAGGGTAAATAGAAGTTGACAAGATCACGTTGTGGTTATTTAAATAGTAAGAAAGCGTTCTTGCTAGAACCCAATTGCAGCCACGTAAAAGATGCAACAACAATTAGAGGGCGTCTAACTTGTTTTGCGGCAATTTTCATGTGATGTGATATGGCCAAGTTGTGATGAATGATGAATGACATATTGTGATGTATGAGATCATGTTCTTGTAATAGGAATCACGACTTGCATGTCGATGAAGTATGACAACGGTAGGAGCCATAGGAGTTGTCTTTATTTTGTATGACCTGCGTGTCATTGAAGAGC
>JAHIAM010004811.1:0-29304 GCA_021605205.1 Aegilops longissima
TATATATATATATATATATATATATATATATATATATATATATATATAAAGGGTATAGATATAGATATGTGATCGAAAGCAGCCCATCATCTCAATTACATGCACGGATGCGACATGGACAAATGATGTACGCCATCGGTATCTCAAATTCAAATCAGTCGACCTTGTTCAATGTGTATACATTACAACATGCTCGTTTCCAAAGCACACCGCATGAGATCTCCGTTATATTCATGCATGCATGGGTTTCAAACATCAAGATCTCTTATTCAAATATTTGAATTCAACTTTACATTGATTATGACCTCACCTATTCTTTTACACCCACAGTAGTCTTCTCTTTATAATTGTACCACTAAATTTCTCTCGTGCATGCATGCACACACACTACCGATCGGCATTATCTATCATACGCATGCAATATTTTTCTTCAGGTCGGTCTCCCATGAAGGCACACACCCACACATCCCCTCTCACTCATACGGGCATTCTTTATCTCTCAGCGTGCATGCGCAGCGATCGATGTTCCTCTATGTATGTGTGTATATAGCTAGGTCTTTCATAGTTTTCCACACAAACCGATCAATCGATATATCGATGAGGTCTCACCCTCTTTCCACGTCCACATCGATCAATCTATACCTCTCCCGTCCACATCGATCAATCTGTACCTCTCTATGTAGGATTAACATAAATAGCTAATACACCCACATTAATTATATATCCAACGTCCCCTCTCATCATCCATGCCTTCGCTTCATCTCTCGAGATCGTGCACAATGGCGAAGGCAAGGGCGATAAGGCGGCCTGCCCCTAACATCACTATATATCGAGGCTAATATGAATGTGATCATTAGACAATTGCTGCTAAAAGGTTTAATTTCATGAATTGACCCTCCTCGTAAAGGATTAGCAATGCTTGGCCCCTAGCTCATTTATTTTTCATGGCTCCATACCGTGTGTACAACACATGCGTGTTCGCCCCTCTCTCTAAATATCGGTCTCGCACTTGTGCATTCCTTCATAGTCTCCCTCCACTCGGCCCGTCGCACCATCTTCTAGCCCCACGGATTTTGCCACATGTACAATCTAGCAGACTCCATGGTTGAACTTAAGCATAATGCACAAACCTCAAAACAAAGTGGTTCTCTTCTGTTCTAGAATCTTCCGTATCATAACTGCCCAAACTTTTTTTCTAGTTGAATTGCCATTATTTGTTTTTACTTTATGCTTTACAACGCACAATTCCATGAATCATAAATTAGATTAAGGGCTTCTTTGATTCAAAGATTCTCAAAGGAATTTTGGAGGATTCTAATCATTAGAATTTTCCTATCTTGGTTGTTTGATTAAGTAGGATTGTAAACCATAGGAATTTTTCCATATGATTCATTTGCACTAGATTTCATAGGAAACATCCATCCACTCAAACCTCTTTGAAAGAATTCTGCATTTTTCTATGCACAATCAAACACTCGTACAATCTGTAGGATTCAATCGACATTCCACTATAATCCCATGTTTTTCCTATTCACGCGTTCTTAGCTTTTTTATAAAAACTAATTTGATTTTGAATGAGATGAACTATAAGAATTAAGCGAAGGGCTACTCACGCATATATGACTAAGAGCTTACATGCTATAGTGTGGTATTTATTCATAATTTGGTTGCAAAATCTGATCGTGCAATGCGCGTGTAAATTACTAGTACTTGAGTATGTGCAAAACACGTAAATTAGAATACCAATGGCACGTTACGGTGTCTCTCTTACAGTTCATGAAGCCACGTGGCACATGTGGAAGCGTTATCGCGACCTCCTTGCGTGGATTGATCACGGTGGCGTCTGCTGGTTCGGAAGAATGTACTCGTCCTCCACGAGCCATCTTGGCGGTACATGCCTGAAGCGAAGATGTGCACACCATGCCTGCGCACTCATTCCCTCTCACGCACATGCGGGTACATGGCGGACACAATTTTGTACCAAGATCCACCCATGTGATAATTTGGGCGTGTAAATTCGTTCACTTCATTGATGGTCAAGTGTCTGGCGCATGCAAATTGAGTGGGCGTGAGGCGGAAGAAAGACATTATTACTCCCTTTGCTTGGCGCATGCGAGTAGTTAAATCGTGGGTTGCTAGTAATACTTCCATTGGTCTCCTTCGTATTTTGTGCCAATTTTGACAGTAACATAATATTTATGCATTTGAGCGGTGTAGTCTACTTGAAATTTATGTTCCACTAAACTCATCGAGGAGCCGTTTGGACCTCGAAACCAAAACCATCAATTAATCTTTACCTTGTTCCCATCACATTGAAAGTCTCCTCCACCTACTAGTACTACATACCAAACCTGAACATGTTCCCACTATGCAGGTATTAGTACTACTAGTGCTAATACTTAGGTTATAAAGGGAACTACCTAACAGAAAATTACTCTACCTTTCCTCCTCATAAGTGATTCTTCTTAGGTAAAATCGTTGCCATGGCGGTGAGCGAGCTCTGGGTGGGAACTACTCGTAACAAGGAGGCGGCAACCAAGGCTGCGGAAAAAAAGAGGGCTTCGCCGCCACGTAGAGACCTCGAAAGATCTCTCACAGGCGGCGATGGCTCCCGGGGCGCCCTAGCATGAGGAGGCGAACATGCCGAGCAGCGGAGCTGGAGTCATTATCCCTCGGCGGCATGCCCGATCAGCTCAATAAGCACATCAATAAGCGAAGGAGTTCATCCAAGGCTTGTGGAGTTCTTGAAGGAGAGCCTCGGCGACATGCCGCTGAGCTCAATCAGCGGGGGAGTTGACCACCGGCTTGGTGATCTGCTTTGAAGAAGAGCATTGCCTCGAGAGAAGAAAGCGACCGGCGAAATCCTGCGACTTCAGGAGGACAAAGCGAACCTACGCCGAGATCGACCTGTTGAAGGAGAAGCGCGGCTGGAAGAAGCTGCATGAGAATAGTAGTTCCTCGATGAAGATCTGCGAGGCCCTCGTCATGGAACAGAAGGAGGAGTTGGCGAAGCTCCGCATCGAGCACTGGCTCTGTCAAAGGTACGTAATGCGGCCGTGGAGCAGATGATGAAGGCTCGCGTCGAGAAATCCAGCGTCATGGACAGAATGAAGAAGATGGCGGAGGAGGCGCGCAAGGAGATGGAGGTCGTGGAGGCGATGAAGAAGCGATTCGACTCATGGCGAATTAGATCATTTGGGTGATAATCTTCCTTCTTCTTTTGGTGCTGTGTTTCATCTTTTGCTTGGTATCTCACCGCTTGCGTGTCACGTTCTTTGCGAGGCATGAATAGAACAATGGTTTTTGTTTTTGAGGAATGAGTAGAACAATGCTCACAATGAGATGACTAGCAAATTAGATCATTTTTATCGCCATATGGCCTTTGGGCTGCCGTGTTTACGTGCTCCTCCGTCATGCAGTACTACTCCGATGGAAAACTTGAGTATACCGCGGTTCTTTGCTCCTCCTCGATCAGGTCGTCGGCGCATTTATCTGACAGTCAAATCACAAGGCCCGCCTTCCAGCAGTAATGAGCCGTCAAATCACAAAGGCCCTCGTCTCTCGTGAAACCGAGCAAGCTAGACTGCCCGCCCTCTAGCCTTTTAAAAAATGTATACTTTTGTACAACAATAGTATCGATGGATTGCGCCATGGAGCAAAACTTGAAATTAAAAAAAGGTGGTACATATAGAGGCTAAATGGCCCAATTATGCATATAGTACTATTAAAAGGCTAGTCACAATAATGGTGTCCGGCACAACCCACCCCTCAAATAAAACTAAGCACCCTAGAATTCTTTGACAAAACTAAGCACCTGAAATTCTTTGACAACTAAACTGCTGGCTATATGATGTTGGCCATATATATTATGCGTATATAATGTGAATAAGCAGTGGTAGTACTATACCAACTAAAAGATGAAATGTAAGAAATACTAGTATGTACTTCTTGAAGAGTTAAAGTAACAAGAAGAAACATAACATAGTTACTGCTGGGGGCTCAGCACAACACACCCTCAAATTAAATTAAGCACACCTGAAATTAAACTTTGCAACTATTCGGTGAACCTGCATTAGAACCACCATGAGCAGCGACACTGCCACCTTACTTGGAGTCCTCGTCCACGTCCTCGACTTAGTCCTTGTCCCTCTTCCTCTTGGCGATACTTCTTTGCTTGAACCGCCAACTTGGCTGTTGCTCCTCATCCAACCCTTGTAGATATTGAAACAAAGGTAGCCATCCATTGCAGCGTCTTGGATGTGGTCTATATCTAGTACATTCCATTGCCATGCATGCGATGAAAGCGTGTATGGAGGTTTATCCGGTTTACGTCTGAAGGATGAACCATGGCTCTGCCGGTCGGCGTGAAAGGCGACAAGAGGACACCAGCCGATTCTTTTGGAGGTCGAAGGTGTTGCCTACAGCGAGGCCTATCAACGCAGGACTTCTTTATGCGTTACTAAAGTCTCTGATGTGAATTTGACTAGGTTGCTCTCGAGAAGTCCTTAAAATCACGGCACTCAACGTCGGCATGGCATATGTGGTAGACCAAGCATAAGTCATGCGCAAAACTGGATCACGGCGGGCTTCTTCCTCTCTTAGTCCTCTAGATCCTTCTCTCGTCCCACGGTGTGGTGTACTCAACATCTAGCCGGCGACCCACTCATCATGTGAGTCTTGAACATAATATGCGAAGCGAAAGGCATCCTTTCACCGTCACGGAAGCAGGTGTAGATGGCGTCGAACTCATCACGGTGATGGTTCTAACCTTGTACTCACCGCCCGATCGGGGAGATTTGGGATGCCATGGATTTGGGAGGAGGTTAGGATTAGTGGAACTACCGTAATGTGAATGGGCGGGGACGACTAGGAAGCGAACCGCCGTAGTATTAAGGGCGTGCGGGGGCGAGTAGGAAGCGAACTGCCGGCGTCACGAGCAGCAGGGTAGTGGCTTTCCATTCTCTCATTATCTGAGCTTACGAGAGCCCTTGGGTGGAGATCAAGCGGTTGCATGGCGTGATTCTAGACCAATGGGTGAATATCCTATCTGGAGGTTATACGCAAATTTTCAGCAACAGCATCGACCATTTGATCTCAGATCAAGGGCTGCCAGCAGCCGTATCATAGTCGTGCCTACCACGACCGTCGCGTCGCATTTCATGATCGTGACCTTGGAGATTTAACACGGTGCATTAGGCTATCGATGTTGGCATGTCATACATAGTCATCACTTAGTCACTCATACTACAACAAGGTTGGCTATAAGTGTATTTTTACTCCTCTCTATCTCTTTTTACGTACTCCTCCGTCCCATAATATAAGAGCGTTTTTGACACTAGTGTAGTGCCAAAACGTTCTTATAATATAGGACACAAAATACTATCATTTATTGCATTTGCCAAGGTGACCTCTTCAATGAAATGGTGTTGCTAAGTTTGCTTCATTTAATTAGCTATAGACTCGGGCTGGTTGTAATGGGAAGTATCATATACTAATATCATGCATATGATACTAGTGTATGACACCTCATCAAGTACTACCTCCTAATGCATATACATATGATACTAGTATATGATACTATGCATTAGGGAGGTAGTACTGATATAATTAACTATAGACTCGGTTTGGTTGTAATAGGAAGTATCATATACTAATATCATGCATACGATACTAGTGTACTACCTCCCTAATGCATAGTATCATATACTAGTATCATGTAGTACTTTATTTATTACCATGCATGACACATAGTAGTATAGCATTTATTATGACATAGTATCATGATATGATACTCAACCCTCTTTTTCTTCATTTAATTTTATGACACCTCATCAAAATTGTCTAGTTGACATGCATGATACTAGCTATGATACTACCATTACAACTAGCCTCAAAATTGTCTTTTCACCTAGGTACACGCGCTTAGCACTGTTTCTTCCTTAGGTCACCAAACTAGTCTCTCTCTTCTTGATTAACTTGCCACATCAGAATTTATGCCTATGTGGCAAGCTTAAGCATCTGTAGGAGCAAGTAAATACAATAGTGTGCTTTGCTGCTTTACATGGCATTTTTGCATATGTGGAGGAAAGAGGCAAGGAAAAGTGGAGAAGTGGGCTCTCATGCAAGAGCTAGCCTCTACTACTACATGGTGGAGCATTGGAAGAGGCACTGTATGGAGGTGGTCAGGAATCGGGAGACTCACGCCGGTCGTGGCCTTGTGATTAAAATGATAATGGAAAGTCAAATCACAGGGCCCCACCTATCCAGCGATAACTTCATTTGTCAAATCACACATCCCTCGTTTGCGCAGCCTACTCCCTCGTCTTCTCCGTCTCTGTCGAACCGACTAGGCGGAACTATCCCGCCGCCTACGGGCAGGAAAAGCCCGCCCTCGACTTTTAAATAGTATACAGTATACTAATTTTGTATCCATGGATTGCGCCGCGCCATGGAGCAAAGCTTCTAAGCGGCGGTACACATGTCACGGAGTATACAACCGCATACGTCGCGTTCGCGTCGCACCCAGACGGTCGGTCGATGCAGCACGCTGCTCTGAATGGAACACCGTCATATTGCGTTAGCACACACATATGGGACAGCAATTGAGAACCGACCATAGGCACACTCCCGGCCCATAAGTCGGGTGACTTAATAGAAGAGGAGCGGCGATAGTACTAGAAAGTGTTGTACTACGTTGGTGCTGGGCGATCCACAAGATCTGGAAGATCAGTTTGTCCATGCATGTGACCGGACTCCAGCGGAACACGCTGGATTGGCTATCGTCTACATATCATGCAGGCTGTGTTGTACATGGCTGTAGTTGTGGTGAAATCTAAAAAAGGTTTCTTGTCATCTCGCAAAATTATGTGTCATGTGCTTGGATCAACTGCGAGGTTAAACAACGACAAGCTGAGTTGGGCTAGTCATTGGGGGCACATGCACGAGCAGTGACTACTCGGCGCCATCTAGGTCAAGCCGGCTATGTTAATTAGGACATCTATTAGCGGACCCCTTTTCTCTGAGTTTATCTTTAATTTGAGCTTTGTTCCTCGTCTAGTTTATGCAGCCGAGGATTCATGTTGTCTCCTTTGGGCAGCGAGGTTATGATTTCTTGTCATGTGGCATTTTTTCGTGTTATATGTTATAATCCGGCGCTTGAGATCAAAATGGCGACAAGCTGCGCCTCCGAGCCCACGTGCATGAAGACTTCTCGGCAGATCCTTTGAGAGGTCAAGCCGGCTCGATAGACAAAAAAAACTAAGTACTACTCCACTATATAGGCAGGAGCCTCCGTGCTTGCTTGCTAGTGTTGCTCTCTTCACACCGTCTCGTCCTATCCAGATCTAAACACGACAACGGTGGCTCTCTCTCTCTCTCTCTCTCTCTCTCTCTCTCTCTCTCTCTCTCTCTCTGTTCACGCTGGTCCAGATCCAGCGGATCCTCTCGCCGGGGAAGGTGAGAAGGTGCAACGTTCACCTTGATGCGTCCTCGGCGGCGGCTCTTACCTTCTTTGGCGCGTCCCGATCAGCCTGCCTTGCTGTTCTCTCCCAAGCAACTGCTGGCGAGGAGGTGGCGAGTCTGGATTAGGGGTGTCCGGATGGCGGACTATGACCTTTGGCGGACTCTGGACTATGAAGATACAAGATTGAAGACTTAGTCCGTGTCCGGATGGGACTTTCCTTGGCGCGGAAGGCAAGCTTGGCGTCTGGATATGTAGATCTCCTCCCATTTGTAACCGACTCTATGTAACCCTAACCCTCTCCGGTGTCTATATAAACGGAGGGTTTTAGTCGTAGGACGAACAACAATCATACCATAGGCTAGCTTCTAGGGTTTAGCCTCTCTGATCTCATTGTAGATCTACTCTTGTACTACCCATATCATCAATATTAATCAAGCGGGAGTAGGGTTTTACCTCCATCGAGAGGGCCCGAACCTGGATAAAAACATCTTGTCCCTTGTCTCTGTTACCATCCGCCTAGGCCGCACGATTCGGGACCCCCTACCGAGATCCGCGGTTTGACACCGACATTGGTGCTTTCATTAAGAGTTCCTCGTATGCGTCACCTTTAGGCCCGATGGCTCCTCCGATCATCAGCAATGATGCGGTCTAGGTGAGACTTTTCTCCCGGACAGATCTTCGTATTCGGCGGCTTTGCTGCGGGCAATTAACAGCCATCTGGAGCAGATCGAAAGCTTCGCCCCCAGCCATCAGGTCAGATTTGGAAGTTTGAACTACGGCCCGGCGTCGCGGAGACTTGATCTTGACGGGTTCGAGCCACAATAAGCGCCCGCCTTTATCACGATGGGCATGATCTAGCTCTGCCGCGAGCAGTGCCACAGAGGCCGCACTAGTGTCGTTCGACCCTTAGCTCGGGCCGGCTGTGCCTGTCGAGGGCGGGTGGCTGGACACGCCTCGGGGCTGCAATCTCCACGGTGATCGAGGCGAACACCATACCTGTCCTTCTGGCTTCGTGACTCCAGGTGCGGACTCCTCTCCGGACTCGAACCTTCGCGCCCCCTTAATCGAACCCGATTAGGCGCCGATCATGGAGTTCACCGCCACGACATCTTTCGGCTTTTCGCCTTTGGCGACATTCTGAATTCACTAAAGTCTCTCTCTTTATCGGAGAGCCCTGGCGGACTATGGTCAGCAAGGTTGGGATCACGGACGACAAGAAATTCAAACCCACCCACCACCCACCGTAGCCCCATCGATGATTTAACCGACATGCTCGACTTGACTCGAAGACATCGGCGGTATGGAGGCCGATGCAGGAGATGACCAGAACCAGCGCCTCTGAGGGCCTTTGGAAGGCCACCTCGTCGTATGACATATACATGGTGGACACCCCAAAAGAAGAGGCAGCGATGGAACAATTGAGGATGACCCTCAAGAAACAGCCTAAGCGCCCGGCGTCGTGGCGCCGCTCTAAATCCGCCCAGCAAAAGCGGCGATTCGGCATGGGAGATAATAACACCTCGGACAGTGGTGAAGACAATCCCCTCGGCAGGATTCAGCGCGGGAGGTGGAGAAGCCAGCCCTCATGAGAGAAGCGGCAGACGCAGAGAGGTAGAGGGCGATAATTACTTGCCTCCCTCGAAGGCGAGGCAAGCCTCGGCGGACGGCAATTTGTCGTGCTGAGGATCCCGTCGAACAAGGCGTTTCAAGCGCAGGCTTGTAGCCACGGCGAGCAGCCTCAAGAAAAAACAACAACAACTTAGAGCTGACCAAGACTTGCTAGCCGACGGATGGGTGATGTGCTTGCGGTGAAAATCTGAACTCGAGCGCCCCTCAAGAGCTACCCAAAGCGCAGGCTGCTACCACGATTAGAGGAGGAAGCACCTAGACCTACATCACCGGCGCATGATGCGGCCGACCGGCCACCTCGTGGCAGCGTCGAAGAGCCTCTCGGCCCTCCACTCAAGCCGCACCGGCGTCGCTCAAAGAATACCAAGGCGCGAAATCGCCGGACTTGCGAGATATATTGGAATACAGGGCAAGGCAAACAAGATCGATCTATGGATCGCGTGGGTGCCCACGACGCGTGGCGATAACCGTCATGCGGATATGGTAAATCCGGCCGGGCGCAACGATAGACAAAGCTCATTTGAGCTACGTCGTGATATATTATCTGAGGCGCCGCACACCCACTATGCTTCATAGATGAAGTAATGGATCATCAAATCCCCGAGGGTTTCAAACCCGTAAACATCGAATCATACGATGGCACAACAGATCCGGCAGTATGGATCGAGGATTATCTCCTTCATATCCACATGGCCCGCGGCGATGATCAACACACCATCAAATACCTCCCACTCAAGCTTAAAGGACCAGCTCGGCATTGGCTTAACAGTTTGCCAGCAAAATCAATTGGTTGTTGGGAGGACCTGGAAGCCGCATTCCTCGACAACTTCCAGGGCACCTATGTGCGACCACGGACGCCGATGACCTAAGCCACATAATTCAGCAGCGAGGAATCGGCGGACAATTCAGACACGGTTCCTAACGAAGAAAAATCAAATAGTTGACTGTCCGGATGTAGAGGCCCTTGCAGCCTTCAAGCATAACATCCGTGACGAGTGGCTTGCCCGGAACCTAGGACAGGAAAAGCCGAAATCCATGGCAGCCCTCACGACACTGATGACCCGCTTTTGCGTGGGAGAAGACAGCTGGCTAGCTCGTAGTAATAATATGACCAAGATCCCTGGTAATTCGGATACCAAGGACAACATTGGCTGGTCGCGTCGCAACAAGCAAAAGCGCCGCATTAACGGCGACAATGCTGAGGATACGACAATTAATGCGGATTCGAGGCTCTAAACCGGTCGTGGAAAAAGCCATTCAAAAGAAATACTCGGGCCCGTCAATTTGGACCGAATACTCGATCGCTCGTGCGGATACGACACCCCAAAAACAGCCAACCACACCAGCGAGGGATTGTTGGGTGTTCAAGCGAGCGAGCAAGTTAAGCGCCGAAAACAATGACAAGGGCTGCATAGCAATGGCGAGGAGCCCGGCCCGGCCCGAACAATAGGGACGAAGGTTCCCCCACAAGTGCGGACGGTGAACATGATATCATAACCCACATCCCCAAAAGGGAGCGAGGCGTGCACTTAAGGGCGTATATGCGTTGGAGCGGTCGCCCCAAAGTTCAACCCATGGTCCTCTGCCCGATCACTTTTGATCGAAGGACCACCCACTAGCATCCGCCATGGAGGATTTGCGCATTGGTTCTAGACCCAATCATTTGGGTTCACCTCACTAGAGTCTTTATGGGCGGCGGCAGCACTGAACCTGCTTTATCGGGATACGGTCACGAAAAATGGGCATAGATCCCTCAAGTTAAACCCACAAAGGCGAACTTTAAAGGCGTCATACCGGTGTAGAGGCCAAGCTATGCGAGCTCAGTTACACTTGAGGTGGTCTTGGGATCCCGGATAATTTCGAGCGAGTTAATCTTGACATAGTCCCGTTCATGATGGCTATCATGCCTTTGCTCGGACGAACCGCATTGCAAAGTTCAATGCGGTGCTGCACTCGCATACCTCAATCTTAAGATGCCGGGCCCTCGAGAGTCATTACGGTCAATGGAAACACGAGCGCTCTCTACGAGCGGAGGAGCATCTGGCGACCCTCATGACGGAAGTACAAAGCAGCCTCTCAAGGCAATTCTCGATCCGGCCATTAAATGACCGGACACCGTCAAGCAGCGCCGGAGTAACCTACAACAAGACCGCTGGCACGTTCCGAACGCAGCGTAGCAATGCGGCTAACCCAACCCTCGCGAAAGTGCGAAACCATTACTCTGGCGTACATAACTACGCTCTGGAAATACCATGGGCATAGGGAGGGCACGACCACAGCACGCCCAAAATGCGGCTCAACCGCACAAGGGCTCGATTTTGTCATTCTTTTTTCTTACTTTCAGGACTCCACTTTCCGGAAGGCTGTCCGTGATATAATCGCCGAACACCGTTGCAACAGCCGAGGAGGAAAGCTATGTCAAGTGTCCGGTGGTCTCTATAATGAGCAGTATACTTGTTTCACATATCATCCGCAGCTCGCGCCTGGAGAGGACATGTCAAATAGTCCCATCTCTTGCTTATCGCACTATTTGTATCGTTCTGCTTTTACCGCAGACTTTTCGAATAAACAATACATAGCTTTTGTCTATTATTGCATTCCTTTTTTATAAAAACATGTTCAGTTATGACATTATGCAACCGTACACTTTGGTACGGCCAATACACCAGGGGCTTACGTACCCCAGAATATGGTGTGAGAAGTCGAACACTCTCATGAGTGCAGCACCCGAACTTATAGCATTATATGCATCGGCTCGAATCATGTCTTGGGTCAATAGTTGGGTTTGCCCGGCTCCCATGTTTTGGTACCTTACGTTCCGTTATATCGGCTAAGGTAGCCTTTGGGAGAACCACTGCGATTGTGCCCGGTTGAGCTGGGTTAAGCACCTCGGTGGAGAAAGCTAAAACTGACCGTCATGATAGAGGCGAGAGCTGGTCGCTGTTCGAGAGGTTTCGAGTCCCTAAAGACTTATGCCGCTTAGAGCGAGTCAGCTTTGTCCGGCCTAGGCATGGATAGCGCCCAATTCGGTCTTCCGAATACTAGGGGCTTCGCTGAAATTTAAAATTATAAATTCTATGGCTAAGTGAGAGTGTTTAAGCATTATAGTCCGATTGCCTTGTTCGTTGTGTTGGCGCCTCCTCGAAGGACCCAATAATGGGAAAAAAGCGCTCAAGTTTATCCGAACACCCAGCACTTTCATGGCATGGGGCAGAAGCCGACGACTCGCCATCTCTCAAATTTAATAAGCGGCCGCCTGAAGGTAATATTTAAATTCAAAAGCGTTGCTTAGCGCATATGAACAAGTTTTCAGCGTACAGGATCACAAAATGCGAGTTTACTCAAAAATTACATCTTTGGAGCACTCATCCGCTATACGGCGGGCACCCTTCATGACGCCCTCACAATACATCTCGGGCTTGCGATGCTCCTTGCCAGGCGGCGGTCCGTCCGTCACAAGCTTCTCAGCGTCCATTGTCACGCCCAATATGCGACCCTATCCAAAAGGAACTCGAAGGTCCCACCAAGGATAGACCCGCATATTGAAACGCTTTTGCAAGGTGGATATCATTACATCAACATTACATAATAGTGGGGATACATACATAAGGCACAAATGCCACAAGAATACATCAACATCATATACAAGATCAACATCCGACTACGGATGAAACAATAAACATAAACTCAAACAATATCCACCCTGCTAGCCCAGGCTGCCGACCTGGAACCTATCCCCTGATCGAAGAAGAAGCAGAAGAAGAACTCCAAACAAGCAAACATCGCTCTCACGTCATGATCATCGCAAACCTGTACCTGCAACTGGTGGTGTAGTAATTTGTGAGCCACGAGGACTCAGCAATCCCATTACCATTGGTATCAAGACTAGCAAAGCTTAATGGGTAAGGAAGAGGTAAAGTGGTGAGGTTGCAGCAGCGACTAGCATATATGGTGGCTAACATACGCAAATGAGAGCGAGAAGAGAAACAAAGGAACGGTCGTGAAGCTAGCAATGATCAAGAAGTGATCCTGAACTCCTACTTACGTCAAACATAACCCAGAAACCGTGTTCTCCTCTCGATCAACCCCGAAAAGAGACACTCACGGTTATGCACACGGTTGGTGTATTTTAGAAGAGTTTGCTTCAAGTTTACTACAACCAGATATTAACAAATTCCCATCGCCACATAACCGCGGGCACGGCTCTCGAAAGTTTATACCCTGCAGGGTGTCCCAACAGCCCATGATAAGTTCTCGCGATCAACGAAGGATATTCCTTCTCCGGGAAGACCGATCAGTCTCGGAATCCGGCTACAAGACATTTCGACAGCAATAAAACAAGACCAGCAAGACCGCCCGATCGCCGACAATCCCGATAGGAGCTGCACATATCTCGTTCTCGAGGGCAACACGGATGAGACTAGCTCTGAGTAAAACCAATCCTCGGGTTGCCTCAAGGTGGCCCATGCAGTAGCTCGATTCGAACCAACACTTAGAGAAGCACCGCCCGGGGGCTAAATAAAGATGACCCTCGAGAGTGACTCCCAAGGGAAAAGTAGGTGGTGGTGAGGCAAATGGTAAAATCAATGTTGGGCCTTCTTTGGAGGAGTCTTATTCAAAGAGAACTGTCAAGGGGTCCCATAAATCACCCGACCGCGTTATAGACGCAAAATCCGGGAACATAATACCGATATGGCGGAAACTAGAGGCGGCAAGAGTGGAACAAAACACCGGGCATAAGGCCGAGCCTTCCACCCTTTACCAAGTATATAGATGCATTAATTAAATAAGATATATTGTGATATCCCAACAAGTAAACATGTTCCAGCAAGGAACAACATCTCCATGTTCCAACAAGGAACAAACTTCAACGCTATAAGAGGGGCTGAGCAAGCGGTAACATAGCCAAACAACGGTTTGCTAGGAAGGGTGCAAAAGGTTAGAGGCTGACATGGCAATTTGGGAGGCTTGAGGAACAAGTAATAGGTAGCGCAGCATAGCGATAGAACGAAGCAACTAGCATAGCAATGATAGTAATGAGATCCAAGGTGACGGTCATCTTGCCTGAAATCCCGCTAGGAAGAAGAACGAGTCCATGAAGAAGACGAACGGATGAAGCCGAACCAAGCATAGACGAACGAATCCTCACGATCGCAATGAAACAGGAACTAACAAGAAGAAGCACACAACATGATAAACACACCACACATGAACAAGGCATGATGCACAACAAGCATGATGCATGACAGAGCTACATGCAGCTACTCATGGCAAAAGATGATGCATACAAGAGCAACACATCAAAGCAAGTTTAAATGAGGCCGGAAGCAACATATAACCATTCCGGTAAGTCCTCATATGCAAATTTCGAAATTGGGCCAGATCTGAATAAACCTTATGTTCAAGTTGTTAAACAGCAAGTTAAGATGCACCACGATGATCTACACGAAATTCTAGTCAAGTTACATATAAAGTTCATTAGATTGAGACTCTGGCCTAGAAGATATGAGCAAAACAAGATAAGCATGGCATTGATGCAAAATGCATACAAACATCAAGCAAACACCTCAAAACAAGGGTGCAACATGATAATATGAAACTACATGTAAAATCAAACAAGTTTCATATAGAGCACACTCAAAACGGAGCAACGGTTCAACACATACACACTATACAAGTTTAAAGGACAAGCTGTCCAAAACAGCAACTAGGCATATTGCAAGCATCAAAACAACATGCTACAGTACAACAATATGAAAACAAAAGGCATGGGCATGATGTACAGGTAAAGCATAACAAAACATGAACACTGATCTATCTCCAGAAATCACTAGAACATGCTCAAAAAGACATAGCAAGATTGCAAATAATAACAGTTTCAGACTTTGCAGAAAATAACATCAGGTTGCAATGTTTAGAGCTATCAAACAACATGCTACAGGAACTTATCATGGCAAACAAAGGCATGGAATGATACTACTAAATGCATAGAACAAAATTCCCTTACTGACCATAATCCAAAAAGGATCAGAGGACATGATGGCACCCATGTAAACATGGCAAGTTATATTACAGATTCATACATGGCAGGAACAACAATAAGTAGGAATGTTGGGGAGCTTGAACCACTCACCACAGAGCAATACATGGCATGGAAAGGCAATCAACAGTAAGAATACATGGCATAGAAGCTATACATGGCAAGAACAACAACATAGCATGCAAGGATCAACTACAACAACCTTGGCAAAATTGAATACCATGTAAACAATCTGCCAGGAAACATTTTATAGCAAAAGTAGAGCTCGATTGACTCAAGCTATGGCACTCCATAATTTCAAACAAGGGAATGGATAGATAGAGAATAACCATATGTTCAAAACATCCTTAATGAAGTATCTCAAAATAAGCATGGATCTCTCGGTAGCACCAAGTTTACATGGCATAAAAATATCAGCATAACAGGGGCTGAAATCAGCAACATCATGAAGCCTAGTTTGCATGCTTGTGCTAGTCACCACAGAGATCACAAAAATACATGGCATACACCCCTGTAAAGATGGCATGTCATATTACAAAACACGTGTAGGACTCAAGTTCATAGGATGCACACGTCAATCATGGCAAAAATGACAAAAGTGCATGTTCTGATAAGAATCTGAAACTAACATCACATAGCCCTCTTCTAACAGCATTTCGGGCATCAATATGAGCTCAAATGAAAATGATGCAATGAGATGAAATGATGTACTCGTCGAGAAGAACAATTTGACATATTACACGCACAAAACGGAGCAACGGATGCAGAGATATGATGCGATGAAAATGCATGAAAAATTCTGAATCTGGGGACTTAGTGGATTTCGGGAAGTCAACCTCTCAAGACGGATTCGAGGATGGCGGGGAAGATCGCGGAAAGGAGGAGATGCGGCGGAGGACGACGAGGAGGCGCCTGGCGAGTGGGGCCGCCGGATCCAGTCTTTGAGGAGGCGGATCCATGGCGCCTTGAGGAGGGGAGGCCGGGCGGAGTCAGTCGGCCGGGCGAGGAGGCCGGGCGGCCAGGCGAGCACGGGTGCAGTGGCTTCGAGCTTCGAGCTCAGGCGCCCATGGCAGTGGCGGAGGAGGAGTCTTGAGGCGGGCGGCGACGGAGAGGAGGCTTCTTCAGCGGGAGGCGAAAAAGTGGGCAGGCAGCCAGCAATGTGCGGCGGCGGGTGGCCAGCATGTGTGTGCTATGGACTGGGACCAATGTGCCAGTGGAGAAGGCAGCCAGCGCGGTGAGTTCGGCCAGGCGGGCGGATCTGGGCGGGGTGGTCGGCCTGTGTGTGGAGGCAGCGGCAGGTTCGTCCGGCGGACGGACATGTCGGTCTGGCGGAGGACGATTTAGGGTTGGGGGGGGGGTTGGACCATGAAATCTCGGGGAGAGGGCAATATATAGGTAGGGGGAGCTAGGAGAGTCCAAATGAGGAGCGGTTTTCGCCCACACGATCGTGATCGAACGACCGAGAGCATGGAGGGGAGTTTGCTGGGTTTTGGGCCACTTTGGGAGGGTGTTGGGCTGCAAAGAGAAAGAGGCTTGTACGGTTACCCGGTTAACCGTTGGAGTACCAAACGACCTCCGAATGACACGAAACTTGACAGGCGGTCTACCGGTGGTATACCAAGGCCACTTGGCAAGCCTCGGGCCATTCCGAGAACGTTTAACACCCGCTCACGAAAAGAGGCAAAAGGGGGCGCCGGGAGACATAGGAGTGCCGGATTGCAAAACGGACAACGGGGAAAATGCTCGGATGCATGAGACGAACACGTATGCAAATGCAATGCACATGACAACATGATATGAAATGCAGATGATGACATGGCAAAGTGCAACACGCAATCACATGACATGGCAACGACAGCGAATAACTGACGGACACCTGGCGCATCGAATCCGGGGCGTTACAACACTCCTCCACTAACAAGAGATCTCGTCCGGAGATCTTAGGACCGAGACGGAAGGGAAAAAGGGATGAGGTGAAACAAGAACTCAAAAGAAGAGGCAAGTTATCGAGAGCAGTCGAGAAGAAGAGAGGAACGACGAGGATGACGAGAATCGAAAACTCACGGAAACAGATAGACTATGAAACCACTCGTTCTAACCGGAGTGGTTAGAATGAGAAAAGAAACGAATAAGACTGAAAGGATTTAGGCAGCACTCCGACTGAAACATGGAAGGAATATAACTTGAACTTGAGAGGATGGAATGATACTTGATGAAGATATGACACAAAACCTCCGGAAAGAATTGAAAGAGTTGAATGAAAAGAACGGAGTAGAAAATGACAACTTGTGCCACGAATGAAATAGAAAACATCTTTAGAAGGAAGGTTATAACGAGTTGTTGAGAAAATCAACAACGAAAAGAATAAGATTGTTGTGGACTTATGGATAACCTCTCCAAATTATGAGGTGATAACCAACCACAAGCAGAAAAGATTAAATATCTGAGAAGAACGGAGAAATGCAAAACTCCACTTCAAAAGAAAATGAAGAATTACTTGCGCTTCGAGACGCGAGAAGAAAAGATACTTGAACTCCTCCAACAAAATCTTGATGAACTCTTGAAGAATGAATCAAATCCTGAAGAACCACCGTGAAGAACTCCGGTAACGAAAGGATCATGAGATAGAATGAAGGACGAAAGAATAAGATGAGCATTGCGATGATTTAGATGGAGGTTCTGACGAGATGGTCGAGGGAAATTGAACTTCGGAAAAGAAAAGATTAAAACACTTGGAACTAGAATTTATTCATTACGAACAAACTCCGAAGTAAGGGATTAATCACTTCGAGGAAATAAGAATAAGATTTATTGTATACTTATCCTTCATCAAATTAAATTGATGACAAGCAATTGATTTTGCATATTAATTATTCTTCTTGAAAAAGAATTGAGAAGTGACATATCGCAAACTTGAGAAGGTCTTCATGAACCACCGGTAGGATTGGAAAGAAACGAATGAATTAAAATGATAATCAAGGAAAAAAGAATCTTGAACGAACCACCGTAAGAATTCAAAAGACTGATGAAAGAGAATGAATCACCGGGAAGAATTAGAAGAACCAATATGCTCGAGGGATTCAGATCACGAAAGAGCGAAGAGATCATGAGTTGAATAAAGAACACTTGAGCGAAGCAACGGGATAAATGGAGAGCGATAAGCTGGAATGATGGCCTCAAGTGAAAAGAAACAGAAAAGAACTTGACATACTCCGGATAGGTAAGAAAAGGATATCTAACAAATGAAACAATTGAGAGGATAACATGAAGCTTGAACCACGAATCTTCAAGAGAACGGACAAGATTTAAGAGAAACTCTACTTCGGTCTTCAAAGGACGACGATAAACACCACCAAAATTAATGAGATACTCCGGAAGAAAGAAAAACAGAGAGGTTGAGCCAACAATGAAATGATTTGAAATTGATCTTGAAAAGGCATCTGACTGATGAAATTCATTCTTACGTCAAACTCCGAAAAGAATTGAGAATAACTCCGGGGAAACTAGAAGAGTCAGGTAAGATCCTGGGAAAAGACCTGTGGGTTAGGGCCCACTGAAGAGATAACACCATTGAAAAGGGATTGTTGAAGAGATAGATGATGCACCGGAAGAACTGAAATATTTGAATGAGGTGACAATCTCGGATTAATTCAAACACAGACGAATCTCCTGAGATGTCTTCCGAACTCCGGAATGATAAACTGGCAAGAGGAGAACGAGCAGGAAAAACACTTCGAGGAAAAGAATATGATCAACCTCAAAACTTGAATTGAGTCCACCGGAGAAGAAAAGAGATGAAGAATGTCGTACAAAACGAGAATTCACCGGTTGAAATAATTGAGGGAAGACTGAAGAGACTCCGTACGAATGAAATTGATGGTCGAAACAGACTCAAACTCCGGGAATAAGAGGGTGGGAGCGCGGGAAAACAAAGGCAACTTTGAAGGGGAAACCGACGAATAACTTCAAAGGAAACACCGGTTGAAATCATTAAGGAAAGGAAGCAAAGACTTCGCACGAGTAGGATGGATACTCGATTACGGACTCCGGTTCCGAGAAGAAGAAGGGTGGGCGGGTGGGAAAGAAAACAACTGAGGATTGAACTCAAAGATGAATAGGCTCGAGTCAACTGACGAGAAATGCACCGGATGCACAGGGCTGAGGAACAACGATCGGAAAACCAACTGCGTGAACCTAAAGAAAAATTTGAACGGGAAGAGGAGTAATTCAAAACACCTACGTCAAGATTCCTCACCAGAGCGACGAAGGGGCTGAGGAGTAAAAAGAATTCCTACTCTCCGATATAACTAGACTCCGAAAATAGTTTTCTTCTAGACTCCACAACGGCCAAACTACACGATCAATCAAGGGGGCTCCTAAGGTCGGTCGAGGCTCTGATACCAACTTGTCACGCCCAATATGCGACCCTATCCAAAAGGAACTCGAAGGTCCCACCAAGGATAGACCGCATATTGAAGCGCTTTTGCAAGGTGGATATCATTACATCAACATTACATAATAGTGGGGATACATACATAAGGCACAAATGCCACAAGAATACATCAACATCATATACAAGATCAACATCCGACTACGGATGAAACAATAAAGAAACTCAAACAATATCCACCCTGCTAGCCCAGCTGCCGACCTGGAACCTATCCCCTGATCGAAGAAGAAGCAGAAGAAGAACTCCAAACAAGCAAACATCGCTCTCACGTCATGATCATCGCAAACCTGTACCTGCAACTGGTGGTGTAGTAATCTGTGAGCCACGAGGACTCAGCAATCCCATTACCATGGGTATCAAGACTAGCAAAGCTTAATGGGTAAGGAAGAGGTAAAGTGGTGAGGTTGCAGCAGCGACTAAGCATATATGGTGGCTAACATACGCAAATGAGAGCGAGAAGAGAAACAAAGGAGCGGTCGTGAAGCTAGTAATGATCAAGAAGTGATCCTGAACTCCTACTTACGTCAAACATAACCCGAAACCGTGTTCTCCTCTCGATCAACCCGAAAAGAGACACTCATGGTTACGCTTTACGGTTGGTGTATTTTAGAAGAGTTTGCTTCAAGTTTACTACAACGGATATTAACAAATTCTCATCGCCACATAACCGCAGGCACGGCTCTCGAAAGTTTATACCTGCGGGGATGTCCCAACTTAGCCCATGATAAGCTCTCGCGATCAACAAAGGATATTCCTTCTCCCGAGAAGACCCGATCGATCTCGGAATCCGGCTACAAGACATTTCGACAGCAATAAAACAAGACCAGCAAGACCGCCCGATCGCCGACAATCCCGATAGGAGCTGCACATATCTCGTTCTCAGGGCAACACCGGATGAGATTAGCTACGAGTAAAACCAATCCTCGGGTTGCCTCAAGGTGGCCTCATGAGCAGCTCGATTCGAACCAACACTTAGAGAAGCACCGGCGGGGGGCTAAATAAAGATGACCCTCGAGAAGCGACTCCCAAGGGAAAAGTAGGTGGTGGTGAGGCAAATGGTAAAATCAATGTTGGGCCTTCTTTGGAGGAGTCTTATTCAAAGCGAACTGTCAAGGGGTCCCATAAATCACCCGACCGCGTTAGGGACGCAAAATCCGGGAACATAATACCGATATGACGGAAACTAGGGCGGCAAGAGTGGAACAAAACACCAGGCATAAGGCCGAGCCTTCCATCCTTTACCAAGTATATAGATGCATTAATTAAATAAGATATATTGTGATATCCCAACAAGTAAACATGTTCCAGCAAGGAACAACATCTCCATGTTCCAACAAGGAACAAACTTCAACGCTATAAGAGGGGCTGAGCAAGCGGTAACATAGCCAAACAACGGTTTGCTAGGAAGGGTGCAAAAGGTTAGAGGCTGACATGGCAATTTGGGAGGCTTGAGGAACAAGTAATAGGTAGCGCAACATAGCGATAGAACGAAGCAACTAGCATAGCAATGATAGTAATGAGATCCAAGGTGACGGTCATCTTGCCTGAAATCCCGCTAGGAAGAAGAACGAGTCCATGAAGAAGACGAACGGATGAAGCCGAACCAAGCGTAGACGAACGAATCCTCATGATCGCAATGAAACAGGAACTAACAAGAAGAAGCACACAACATGGTAAACACACCACACATGAACAAGGCATGATGCACAACAAGAATGATGCATGACAGAGCTACATGCAGCTACTCATGGCAA
The DNA here is from genome assembly GCA_021605205.1 of Aegilops longissima. Classification (NCBI taxonomy): domain Eukaryota; kingdom Viridiplantae; phylum Streptophyta; class Magnoliopsida; order Poales; family Poaceae; genus Aegilops; species Aegilops longissima. The sequence goes on from JAHIAM010004811.1 coordinate 21,336, forward strand.
AAGATGATGCATACAAGAGCAACACATCGAAGCAAGTTTAAATGAGGCCGGAAGCAACATATAACCATTCTGGTAAGTCCTCATATGCAAATTTCGAAATTGGTCCAGATCTGAATAAACCTTATGTTCAAGTTGTTAAATAGCAATTTAAGATGCACCACGATGATCTACACGAAATTCTAGTCAAGTTACATATAAAGTTCATTAGATTGAGACTCGGCCTAGAAGATATGAGCAAAACAAGATAAGCATGGCATTGATGCAAAATGCATACAAACATCAAGCAAACACCTCAAAACAAGGATGCAACATGATAATATGAAACTACATGCAAAATCAAACAAGTTTCATATAGAGCACACTCAAAAGCGAACAGCGGTTCAACACATACACACTATACAAGTTTAAAGGACAAGCTGTCCAAAACAGCAACTAGGCATATTGCAAGCATCAAAACAACATGCTACAGTACCACAATATGAAAACAAAAGGCATGGGCATGATGTACAGGTAAAGCATAACAAAACATGAACACTGATTTATCTCCAGAAATCACTAGAACATGCTCAAAAAGACATGGCAAGATTGCAAATAATAACAGTTTCAGACTTTGCAGAAAATAGCATCAGGTTGCAATGTTTAGAGCTATCAAATAACATGCTACAGGAACTTATCATGGCAAACAAAGGCATGGAATGATACTACTAAATGCATAGTACACAAGTCCCTTACTGACCATAAGCCAAAAAGGATCAGAGGACATGATGGCACCCATGTAAACATGGCAAGTTATATTACAGATTCATACATGGCAGGAACAACAATAAGTAGGAATGTTGGGGAGCTTGAACCACTCACCACAGAGCAATACATGGCATGGAAAGGCAATCAACAGTAAGAATACATGGCATAGAAGCTATACATGGCAAGAACAACAACATAGCATGCAAGGATCAACTACAACAACCTTGGCAAAATTGAATACCATGTAAACAATCTGCCAGGAAACATTTTATAGCAAAAGTAGAGCTCGATTGACTCAAGCTATGGCACTCCATAATTGCAAACAAGGGCATGGATGGATAGAGAATAACCATATGTTCAGAACATCCTTAATGAAGTATCTCAAAATAAGCATGGATCTCTCGGTAGCACCAAGTTTACATGGCATAAAAATATCAGCATAACAGGGGCTGAAATCAGCAACATCATGAAGCCTAGTTTGCATGCTTGTGCTAGTCACCACAGAGATCACAAAAATACATGGCATACACCCCTGTAAAGATGGCATGGCATATTATAAAACACGTGTAGGACTCAAGTTCATAGGATGCACACATCAATCATGGCAAAAATGACAAAAGTGCATGTTCTGATAAGAATCTGAAACTAACATCACATAGCCCTCTTCTAACAGCATTTCGGGCATCAAGATGAGCTCAAATGAAAATGATGCAATGATATGAAATGATTTACTCGTCGAGGCGAACAATTTGACATATTACACGCACAAAACGGAGCTACGGATGCAGAGATATGATGCGATGAAAATGCATGAAAAATTACAGAATCTAGGGACTTAGTGGATTTCGGGGGGGAAAGTCAACCTCTCGGCACGGATTCCGAGGACGGCCGGGGAAGATCGCCAGATAGGAGGGAGATGCGGCCGAAGGACGACGGGGAGGGCGCCGGCGAGGTGGGGCCGACGGATCCGTGCCGGGAGGCGGATCCAGCGAGGAGGCGCTTGAGGACGGGGCAATCAGCCCGGCCGCCGAGGAGAGGGCGGCGGCAGGCGGGCGAAGCACAGGCAGGCGGCGAAGCTCGAGCTCGAGCTCGGCGCCCATGGCCAGCGTCAGCGAGGAGGAAGTGCGGGCGGCAGCGACCGGAGAGGAGGAGACTTCGGCGATGAGGCGAAGGTGGACAGCGGCGGCAAAGGCAGCGCGGGCGCAGCCAGCCTTGAGAGGCAGGTGGCTGTGTGGGACCATGCATGGAAGCGGTGCGGCGGAGGGCCAGTCTGGCCAGTTCGGCCAGGCGGGCGGATCTGGGCCCCAGGTGGCCGTGCGGTGGAGACGCAGCAGAGAGTTCGTCCGGCGGACGGACATGTCCGGTCTTGTGGAGGGCGATTTTAGGGTTTGGGGGGGTTTGGACATGAAATCTCGGGGAGAGGGCAATATATAGGTAGGGGAGCTAGGAGAGTCCAAATGAGGCGGTTTTCGCCCACGATCGTGATCGAACGACCGAGAGCATGGAATGGAGTTTGCTGGGTTTTGGGCCACTTTGGAAGGGTGTTGGGCTGCAAAGAGAAAGAGGCTTGTACGGTTACTCGGTTAACCGTTGGAGTACCAAACGACCTCCGAATGACACGAAACTTGACAGGCGGTCTACGGTGGTATACCAAGGCCACTTGGCAAGCCTCGGGCCATTCGAGAACGTTTAACACCCGCTCACGAAAAAAGAGGCAAAAGGGCGCCGGGAGACATAGGAGTGCGGATTGCAAAAGCGGACAACGGGAAAATGCTCGGATGCATGAGACGAACACGTATGCAAATGCAATGCACATGATGACATGATATGAAATGCAGATGATGACATGGCAAAGTGCAACACGCAAGCACATGACATGGCAACGACAGCGAATAACTGACGGACACCTGGCACATCGAATCCGGGGCGTTACATCTATCTTGCCCCAGTGCACTTTAGCATGGGCAAGGGCCCTACGGGCACCTTCGATGCATACAGAGCGCTTGATGACTTCAAGCCTTGGACAGGCATCCACCAGCCGCCTAACCAGCCCGAAGTAGCTCCCAGGTATGGCTTCCCCAGGCCACAGCCAGACTACGAGACCCTTCATAGCCTGTTCGGCCACCTTATGGAGCTCGACCAGCTGCTTCAGCTGGTCGCTCAAAGCTGCCGGGTGTCCGGCCTCGACTATCTTGAGACAGAACACCTTCTCCGTCGAGCTCCCCTCTTCGGCTCGGTAGAATGCGGCAGCGTCAGACACACTCCGGAAAGATCTGCGAATGCTCCTGGAGAGCTCCGGACTCGGGTAAGTAACAAGTAATTCACTTTCGCGTGCTTGCTTTGCATAAAGAATGCCTTACCCGCCGCTATCTTCTTCATCGCCTCAATTTCCTGGAGGGCTTTTTGGGCTTCGGCCTTGGCAGATTTGGCGCTCTCAAGCGCCAAGGTGAGCTCGGACTCTCGAGTCTTTGAGTCAAGCTCCAAACTCTCGTGTTTTTCCATGAGAGCCTGGAGCTCTTGCTGCACCGCCGCCACCCGCGCCTCCTGCTTCTCTCGCTCGGTGCGCTCCATGGCCGCATTATTTTCAGCCTTGGACATCGCTTCCTTCAGGGTCGCCACCTCAGTTGTGGCCCCTGCAATACTCACGTTGGTCCTATCATTTTTTGCAACCACATATTTTTTATATACTTACATAAGGTATTACTTACCTTCCTTGTCCTCGAGCTGCTTCTTGGCAAGGCCGAGCTCGTTCTCGGACCGCTCGAGGCTCTGCTTCAATGCATTGACCTCTGCAGTCAGTGCGGCAGAGGTCAGCAGCACAACCTGCATTCCCATATTGACATACTTATGTTAGACTCATGCGTATATCTTTTTGATCCTCAGTTCGGCTTTTCTTTCCGAACACCAAACTGAGCATCGAGGGCTCCGTCTATCATGCGGTAATATTTTACATATCTTAAATACATACCTCAAAGCTGTTAGAAGGCTGGCACGAGGCCAGTCAGCCCGCTCTTGGCGGACTAAACCTTCGGATCACCACACTCATAGTAGTGCGGTGCTCCTCGTTGATGGAGGTGCCATTAAGCACCTCCGGCAAATTATCCAGTGCCTCGGTTGGGCCGGAGGTCACCGGCGTCGTAAACTTGCCCTTCTTACGTGGGGGCCGCTGCGGACTCGGAACCACCGAAAGTTCGGTGCGAGTCCGGCCGGGGCGGACTTAGAACCCTTTGGGGTTTTATCCCCTTTTCGCCTGGAGTCCGGGAGGTTGCCTTGCGGCGCCTCCAGGACCACCTCCTCCTGGCTTGGCCCCTTTTGGTACTCCACCTCGTCATCATCCGTAGCTCGAGGAGAGGAGGCGGCCGGAAGTGAAGTGCTATTCACATCCGACGAACCCAGGGAGCCGCTCGTGGAAGCGTCGAGCCCGGCCTTGGGCAGACTGCATGATTATATTCAGCGTCAGAAGGTACTGTGCAATGAAGAAGCGCCATGAGTTACTCTGGTATCCGGATACTTACGATTTCACCAGGGGCTTGGCCCTTGGTGGCCACTCTTCTTCGCCGTCGTCGGCGTTGGTGGAGTAGTCCGGAGGGAGGGTCCTTCCATTCTTGGACCCTCCGCCCCCTCCCAGTTGGGGCGGCCTTCCTTTTCTTCTCTCCCCCCGCTGGGGGAGAAGCCTCTCTTTCCTCCTCCTCGAATTCACGGGAGGAGTCCGCCTCGGAGTCATTGTACGATGAGTCTGACACCACCTGGCGCTGGGAACTCCTTCAAGTTCCCGTGGCCTTCTTCTCCGGCACCACGTAAGGTGCCGGAATCAGCAGCCCCGTCAAGCGGGCGTCCGCTGGGTCTTCTGGCAAGGGAGCCGGACAGTCAATCTTCCCGGACGTCCTTTGCCGATCCTGTCAAAGGTAAGGGAGTTTATATCCCGCATAGAGTCAAACTATGAAAAACAAGTGTCCCGTAAAGGGCAAAATAGCTTACCACGTTGGCTTGATGCTTCGCGCTGAATCCGCGATCCTCGGTAGCGGATGCGGGAGCCTCGGCGTATGAACAGCACCTTCGGGCATCTTAAATGCGTAGTGTCGAAGAGCCTGCTTAGGAATTTGGTGCTGTGCGGATCAAACTCCACAAGCTGAAAGCTTCGTTGTTGGCACGGAGGATCCGGCGGATGAGCATGACCGGACTCGTTGGCGAGTTTGAGCTTCTTGCTCACCAGGTTTTGGACACAGGTTTGGAGTCCGGACAGCTCCTCCGAATTACCCCACGACAAGCCCGTCTCTTTCCAGGAGGTGAGCCATGTAGGGAAGCCAGATCGGAAGTCAGGGGCCGCTGCCCATTCAGGGTCACGCGGCTCGGTGATGTAGAACCACCCCGATTGCCACCCCTTTATGGTCTCCACGAAGGAGCCCTCGAGCTATGTAACATTGGGCATCTTGCCCACCATGGCACCTCCGCACTCCGCTTGGCGGCCGCCCACAACCTTCGGTTTGACATTGAAGGTCTTCAGCCATAAACCGAAGTGGGGCTGGATGCAGAGGAAGGCCTCGCACATGACGATGAACGTCGAGATATTGAGGATGAAGTTCGGGGCCAGATCGTGGAAATCCAGGCCGTAGTAGAACATGAGTCCCCGGACAAATGGGTGAAGTGGGAAACCTAGTTCGCGGAGGAAGTGGGTGAGGAACACCACCCTCTCATGGGGCCTGGGGGTGGGGATGAGCTGCCCCTTGTCAGGAAGCCGGTGCGTGATGTCATTGGACAAGTATCCGACCTTCCTCAGCTTTTTAATGTGCCCCTCCATGATGGAGGAGACCATCCACTTGCCTCCCGCTCCGGACATGGATGGAGAAGGTAGAGGTGGGATGTGCGGACTTGGGCGCTGGAGCTCGAGTGTGCGAAAATGGATAAGCAAAGGAGGAAGAGGACGTAGATGGAAAAGGTGGATCCCTATCCCCTTATATGGGCGGATGAAACTATGTGCCCCCACCAGCTTGGTAAAACTCGCTTATCTCCCAAGTGCCGTAAATTAATGGCACGGTTGGGTTACCCACGCCCGTATTGATGAGAATCCCGGAATAAGGGGACACGATCTCTACTTCGACAAGACGTGCCAAGGAAACCGCCTCGCTAAGTGCGCTTGTTGAGGTGGGACGATAAAAACGATTCAAATAAAGGCTTGGCGTGGTGTGATGTCACGCTGCGAAATATGTCGCCAGATTGGATTTGTGTAAATATTATTCTCTACGGTGGTATGTGGAAATTATTTTGCGAGCGGACACGTCCTTGTGTTCAAAATCTTCTATGAAGTATTCGAGGAGGAACCCGCCTTGCAATGCGAAGACAATCTGCGCGTCGGACTCGTCGTCATTGAAGCCTGGTTCAGAGGCTCTTGAGGAGTCTGGATTAGGGGTGTCCGGATGGCGGACTATGACCTTTGGCCGGACTCCTGGACTATGAAGATACAAGATTGAAGACTTCGTCCCGTGTCCGGATGGGACTTTCCTTGGCGTGGAAGGCAAGCTTGGCGATATGGATATGTAGATCTCCTCCCATTTGTAACCGACTCTATGTAACCCTAACCCTCTCCGGTGTCTATATAAACCGGAGGGTTTTAGTCCGTAGGACGAACAACAATCATACCATAGGCTAGCTTCTAGGGTTTAGCCTCTCTGATCTCGTGGTAGATCTACTCTTGTACTACCCATATCATCAATATTAATCAAGCAGGAGTAGGGTTTTACCTCCATCGAGAGGGCCCGAACCTGGGTAAAAACATCGTGTCCCTTGTCTCCTTTTACCATCCTCCTAGGCGCACAGTTCAGGACCCCCTACCCAAGATTCGCCTGTTTTGACACCGACAGAGGGCCTCCGACCTCTTCTTCCTCGCTGCCATAGTGTGGGCAGATCCGGCTTCCCGCCGCCCACCTAGCGACATCCCGGCGACCATCAGGTATAACTTCCTTCGAAATCGGCCTTGCTCTACTTCCCGAGCTCCTGACGTCGCTGCATTTGTAACTTTTACTATTTCTCAGGCCCCCTCGTAGATAGGATCGATCGCTGTTTGAAAACCACCTAATTTTTTTTACGTTTAAGAGGTAAAACTAGTTCATGCACTCGAATCTAGTACTACTTGGTTCAAACAAGGAAGAAAGGGGTTAAGGGGTGGGGTGGGGGAGGATTTGTTACCTGAATCTAGGACTTGGTGAAAGAGGAAATAATGGGGCGAAAAGTAGCAAAGGCGGCTATCCAAGCTGGTCTCTAGGTCTAATAGGGAAATAAAGGGAAGCAGTACAAACTCAATATAAACCCGATCTCTTGGTTGAAAAAGGAAAGAAAGTGGGGACCGGGGACAAGTCAGCGAGTAAGTCCAGCACTAGATTTGCTAGCCTCACACAAGTATAAGGTGGCTATACCGAACAAAAATGGGACCAACCGGATATCCTGTTACGATGTTTGTTGCCTGAGCCACTCTTATGTAATGCCTTTGGTAAAATGTAGTAGTCGACTTTGTTAAAAGTAAGGACACGTTAAACCAATGTTGTTTTCAATGTAATGCCTCGATAATATGAATCAATGGCACTTCTTTACATGTCCGCTAAAATTTCCCATTAAGATAAGTTGGTTCTTTTCATTAGAAATGCAACTATCTGGTCCGCCTACTCTCCGTGCCCAAAGTAATGTCGTATTTAACGGTTGTCATAGTTAATCCTGATGCCCACACTAATATCTAGCAATGCCTTTGCTTTAGAAATTGCTACTGTCCTTGTAGGATTGCCATTCAGATAAGGAACATGCTTCTTTTCATTTGATGCATGTTTCATCACTTGTTACTTGTTAGTCACCCTCCTTTCCACCTTTTTTGTGCAAACAGAGATATACATTTCACGCTCGATCTTAGTTGAACTGCACAAATGATATCCAAATTATAATTGAGCATTCCAGGAGCTTCACAACCAACCTTGATGTTGCTCAATTTTATTGCAACTAATGAATAAGAAGCTCGATGGGTTCCATTTTCGATGGAAATGGAACGGGCTGAAGCCCTTTTCTTAAAAAATTTGAAGAAGAAGTTGCTAGCTCACGGGACATTGCTTCATTTTAGGTGAACTGCACCAAAAGGTCCCATGAATTGAATCATCCATGTTGGTGACTGAAAGAGCCAGCTTGACATCGATCTAAGCACCCCGACCTCCATCCTTGCGATGCACGGTACACCTCGTTTGCCACC
>JAHIAM010004812.1:0-27126 GCA_021605205.1 Aegilops longissima
GCATTTCCTTCCGCTTGAACACACGGTTCATCTATGCCTTCAACGTCCAACAGATAATCATCGTCGGTTATATCGATGATTGGCTGGTTATATACTGGGAGTTCCTTGAACTCATGCTCTGTAAATGTGCTTTACCCAACATGTTGATGTGTTGTGTTGTCTGCAGATCTTGTGTGCAAATCATCTATGCCTAGATCGAAACTTGGTGTTGGGCAGTACTCTCTGAAAAAATCATTTGAACTTTCGGTGTCCCTTTGCTCAAAATGTTGTTTATCTTTATTCGCTGAGCTGTGATTTGTGGAGTTGGATTGGGCATTCTTGCTGTTTGGGTCAACACACCTTGCAAACAGCTCACTCACATCTAGAACATTGATTTCTAGTGCATTGGTTGTCTTCCCACTAACACTCATGAATTCATGGTACCTCTCCTCCACATCGAGAAATGGGAAGTGTTCCCTGGCCGATTGCTTCTCATACGGAACACTTGTGGCCTCGAGTTAGGCAAGTACAGTTGAGCGCATGTGCAATTTCCCTAGGGCTCTTAGCAACTTTTGTTCGGACTTTTTCCCATGGTTACAGACCGGGAAGGTCTTGTATCCTATTGATCTCAGTACATGACACCGGAGGGATGTTCTCTTTCTCCTTTTTGTGTCCTGCATGATTTAATGTTGCAGCCTCGGGTGATGCGTTGAAGTCTTGCACCTTGGCCCTCATTGGCTGACTGCATCACATTTCCCCGAGACGGGGGAGGCACTTGACCATTTAAGTCACCTAGTGGTTGAAGGAAATATGCCCTAGAGGCAATAATAAAGTTATTATTTATTTCCTTATATCATGATAAATGTTTATTATTCATGCTAGAATTGTATTAACCGGAAACATAATACATGTGTGAATACATAGACAAACAGAGTGTCACTAGTATGCCTCTACTTGACTAGCTCGTTAATCAAAGATGGTTATGTTTCCTAACCATAGACATGAGTTGTCATTTGATTAACGGGTCACATCATTAGGAGAATGATCTGATTGACATGACCCATTCCGTTAGCCTAGCACTTGATCGTTTAGTATGTTGCTATTGCTTTCTTCATGACTTATACATGTTCCTGTAACTATGAGATTATGCAACTCCGTTTACGGAGGAACACTTTGGTGCTACCAAACGTCACAACGTAATCGGGTGATTATAAAGGAGTACTACAGGTGTCTCCAAAGGTACATGTTGGGTTGGCGTATTTGAGATTAGGTTTTGTCACTCGATTGTCGGAGAGGTATCTCGGGCCCTCTCGGTAATGCACATCACTATAAGCCTTGCAAGCAATGTAGCTAATGAGTTAGTTACGGAATGATGCATTACGTAACGAGTAAAGAGACTTGCGATAACGAGATTGAACTAGGTATTGGATACCGGCGATCAAATCTCGGGCAAGTAATATACCGATGACAAAAGGAACAACGTATGTTGTTATGCGGTTTGACCGATAAAAGATCTTCGTAGAATATGTAGGAGCCAATATGGGCATCCAGGTTCCGCTATTGGTTATTGACCGAGAATAGTTCTAGGTCATGTCTACATAGTTCTCGAACCCGTAGGGTCCGCACGCCTTAAGGTTTCGATGATGAGTTATATTATGAGTTTATGAGTTTTGATGTACCGAAGGAGTTCGAGTCCCGGATGAGATCGGGATATGACGAGGAGTCTCGAAATGGTCGAGGCGTAAAGATCGATATATTGGACGACTATATTCGAGTTCGGAAAGGCTCCAATGATTGGGTATTTTGAGTACCGGAGAGTTACGGGAATTCGCCGGGAGAAGTATTGGGCCTTATTGGGCCCTGGGAAAGAGAGAGGGCTGCCTAGGGCAGGCCGCGCGCCCAAGGCCTAGTCCGAATTGGACTAGGGGAGGCCGCACCCTTCTTCCCTTCCTTCCTTCTCTCCTACTCCTACTAGGAAAGGAGGAGTCCTACTCCCGGTGGGAGTAGGACTCCCCCTGGTGTGCCCCTCCTAGGCCGCCACCTCCTCCCTTGCTCCTTTATATACGGGGCAGGGGGCACCCCATGACACACAAGTTGATCTACGGATCGTTCCTTAGCCGTGTCGGTGCCCCCTCCACCATATTCCACTTGGTCATATCGTCGCGGAGCTTAAGCGAAGCCTGCGCCGGAGAAGTCATATCGTCGCGGAGCTTAAGGCGAAGCCCTGCGTCAGTGGAGCATCATCATCGTCACCACGCCGTCGTCTTGTGGAACTCATCCCGACACTTTGCTGGATCGAGTCCGGGATCGTCATCGAGCTGAACGTGTGCAGAACTCGGAGGTGCCGTATGTTCGGTGCTTGGATCGGTCGGATCGTGAAGACGCACGACTACATCAACAGCGTTGTTATAACGCTTCGCTTTCGGTCTCACGAGGGTGCGTGGACAGACACTCTCCTCTCGTTGCTATGCCATCACCATGGTCTTGCATGTGCGTAGAAATTTTTGAAATTACTACGTTCCCCAACAAATGGTTGTGTTCATTTGTGGTTTCCTGCTTACTAAGCTTTGTGGGTCCCTTCTTGAGATGAACTGCCTTACTTTTGTGGGGTCCAGTGTTTCCTCCGCAGAACTTGCACGAAAAACAGCTGGTCTTGCTTCCTCCTTAGACCGAGTTGCGAATATGTGATCCACTTGCTTGACATTGGGAATGAAAATTACCCGACTGCTTTGAATCTACTCCTGTGAGGTCTTGCCTCATCTCCAACTTTGCTGCACGGGGTCTCTTTGAGCTTGATGGTGTACTCTTTACCACTGTGTTTTGGCATTCCCATGGATTGCCTCTTTTGTTTCGAGAAAATGCATGTTGTTGCTCTTTGGGAGGACCAGATTTTTCATGGCTGACTGCCTTGACTTTCCCCTTGGTCGTAACGGGATTTTCAACACGATATGCCTCATGGATGAATTGTTGTTTCATTCATCACAGATGGCTCCAATACAAAACTAACAGTTTTGTTCATCTTCTTGGATGGCGGGAGTGGTGGTAGTTGGTTTCGACAAGTAGTCTTACGCTCGTAGCTTCATTTAGGCGGCAAGTTCTCTCATTATTTTCTGCCGAGTCGCCTTTGGGCATATTTGCACAGGGTTGAATGTGAAGACCATATCCAAATCTTCCCCCCTCAACAACTCTTTGAACATCCTCCTCACTTCGGTTGCCATGGATATGTCATCAATATTCAACATTTCTTTCACTTCAAAAACAGGGAAGCGTGGTTTTGGAGAAACAACAGTTTTGAATTCTGTCATCACAAGGTCTCTCATAGATATCCTATCTGCCTCATCCAATCCTTTTGCCTTTCTATCCCTCTTCTTTTCAATCATAAATTGCAGCGTGCATTGTTCATCATCATCGCTGCTTGCATTTTCAGCTGCGGGATCCTCGTCCCAATCTGAGCCACCATTGCTGCCTGAACCACCGTTGCCACCTCCGCTGTCATCCTCATCATCTTCATCCTGCTTCCCCTGCCCATCATCTTCCTTGTCTTTGTCATCCCCATCGCCTTCTTCATCGTCATCGTCCTCCTTTCCTTCGTCATCTTCTTTTTTGTCATCCTCTTCTTCTTCATCATCATCATTGTCCTCGTTCCCCTCAGTTCCGTCTTTACCTCCCATCTCAGCACTTGGCCCCTCGTGGTGATCAACCGTTTGTCGTGCTCCCTGGCTACTTGATTTCCCCTGAACTCCACTTGATCCATCATGACCGTCATCGTTGTCTGAACTGCCATCGGTGTCGCTTTCATCACTACCTTTATCCTGCCATCTCCTCACTTTCACTTTGTCGGCTGCCTCATCGTATCGTCATTGTCGTAATTAAACGACTCCTCCTCACTTGGTAAGCTGTCTCTTCCGGCTGGTACTGCTTGCCCTTCATTAGACTGCCTTTGCTTGTCTCCGATAGTAGGATCTGCCTCCTTTGTCCCCATTCATCATCATCTATCTTCCCAACCCAGATCCACGAGCTTCCCAACTGCATGTGAAATTACAGAACACATTTCGTGCACCAACCCTGTGAGCTTCTTTTGCTTCTGTAAAACATCAAAGTGGATGGTAGAGAACATGATAAGTACATATCTTCTATTCAAGATTCTGAAAAAATGGTTGAATGTACAAATGGCGATAAAAAGGGGAACAACAGTGAGAGGAAAAAACAAGTGCTAGATAACTTACTGATTTGTCATATGACTCGGGCAATCTTGCGGCAACAAATTTGGTGATGTGGTCCATACTGCCAAACAAGCTATCATCCGCACACCGGGAAAACTCCGTCTTGAGCTGGTGGTTTTATAGCCAAAGAAGATTAAAAAAACTATGAGTGACAACAATTCTGGCACTCCCATACCAAAAAAGACCTGAGAGAAATGAAGGAAAATAGTACTACTAATAGTCTGAAAATTCCTGCAACCATTATGCCACTTCCCCTGTTGCCTACTATTAGTTGATACTGTAATCAACAAAAAAATGAAGAACTAGTATGCAAGTTGCTAGTTTCCAGAACATAAGTTGCTTGTGTTGTTGTGTAAATTTGCAACTTTTCAACATGTAAATTGCTCAGACAGAAAAAAGAGCTGAAAAATGTACTACAGAAGCTACTATTATATACAACAACAAAACAAATCCTTCCTGTGAACATTATCCAACTGTGTGCATGGCAAACGAGAGAAGGTTCGAATAAGTCTGGTAACTACTTGGACATACTTGAAAATATATGTATGTCACTTGCCCAAAAAGATACATTACCTTGCTTGCTCTTTGAAAGTGAATTGCGTACTCTAAAAAAATGGTAGTGTTTCCTAAAAACAATATGACAATGATATGTATACTAAAACAGAAAAATTCAGTTACCCGCAATTGGCCATATTCTCCTGGAGCCTTCCTGTCCTTCTTGATAACTCTGTAGATTAAATCTGAATTCCAAACTGAAACCCTTGGTACCATGTTCGGGATTGGCTCATCAACATCCATAGAGTCTAGGTACAACAGCTGCGTAGAGACACGGAAAAAGAACAAAAAGTTTAAGTTAGCTAATGATTGCAAAAAGAAAAGATAAGATAAGTAAACAAATGGATGCTTGAAAAAACAAAACAGCTTGAAGCACTTACAACAAGGTGGAAAACACAACAACAAACAGCCTTCTTGTTGGCACGCTCAAGTGAGCATAGCTTTAATTGATCAACAACAAACTGGCATATATTGGTTTCGTTATTCCATTGACATCCATGACCGCCGGGAAGCTTTTCGGGGAAATACTCAAACTAGTAGAAGGGGCAAGGAAGCACGAAAAAACAAGAGCTAGCCAAGCGCGGACAAAGTCATCATCATGAGATCCTCCCATGTCTCGATCATCTTGCACCATTTCGTGAAGGTTGGGGAGTTCTTGGATGTGATGTTGTAAATCTGTACATTGCCTTTGTGATTTCAGCCGATTCTCGAAGCACACCTTCCTCCCCTGTTAGGCAAAACCCATATCCTCACGGACACTTGCGGCATCTACAGGAATCTTGCCCTTTCGGAATGACTATCTGCGAAATCTCCGGTCGTAATGCTTCATTATCCATGGCTAAAATCTCCGGGCATGCTACTCGCTGCAAGGTCGAGAATGCCACCAAATTCTTTTCCGATGATGACACCCTTTTGGTCAGGAACCAAGTCCTTGTTCAACTTGAAGAGCCTTGCGAGGATGCCCTGTTCCTCGACCCTATTGCGCATAAGGAAAAAAGCAGAAAACAGGGATTAGCAAAAAGGAAAAGGTTCATCACAACATGGGCAACTTAGACAGCATTCTTTGGCAACCGCTTTCGAAACCGAGGCAACTATGCAAAATACCTCGGTTCCTCCGTCTTACGGCGTTTTGCTTTTCGAGGCTGGTCGACGTCTGCACCTTCAACATTTTTATTCCCAGCATCTGCAGCTTGGCTCTCATTACTATTCTCATTACTAATGATATCATCAGGGCGCTTCCCCCGTGCAACAACTGCCTTAGTTCTCATACGCTTGTACCCAGTTATTGGTGCACTACTCCGTGGCTGGGAGATGGAAACCACATAAATCGATAAAAATGAAAAAAAAACTCTGTTATGTACAGGAAGAACATAAAACTTCCTGAGCATGTGCACACCTGTGATTGATGCTCTTCATTCCCATGAGATGCAAGGTCGTCATGACTTGATCCAGCAGGTCCATCCTGTTTTGACTTATGACTTGTTCCAGCCATCTATTTTATGCTGCATATTTAAAGGACAAACAGTGAGATTCATCATAAAAAAACATTAGAAATGATTCTCAAAGAACTCTATATCATCCAACGAATTCCGTTTGACTAAATTCTTACTGAACTTAACAAACAACAACTTACAAAAAGTGGACAATGAAAAGGGTTGTAAACTATCTGATTTTCACTATATTACAACTATCCTATAATTGGCCCTATTACCCTCCCTCTACATGTCCTATGAAATCTGAAACAAATCAAGGCACCTAGAACAGAAAATCACAGAATGAATTCTCGTGAAATGCTTAAAACTGTCCTACAAATAGCCCTATTAACCTCCCTCTACTGGATTACTTCCTACCTCACACACACACACAAAAATCACATGTGCATTTTCCATTGCTAAATCATTACTTTCCTGCATTAAAAATCGAAACACACCGTCAAACCCACCTTCTTAGGCAACACACGAACCATATCAGGCAAGTCACTCGCAAAAACAAGGGCAACATTAGCATGGGAGAGGCATTACTGTCCTACACTAAACCAAAAACACACTTTCAAAACAACTTCGTAGGCGACACGTGAACCATGTCAGGCAAGTCACTCACAATACAGGGGCAACATTGACATGAGAGAAGCATTACTATCCTACACTAAATTAAAACACACTGTCAAAAACACCTGCGCAGGCAACATATCAAACCATATCAGGCAAGTCGCTCACAAAACAAGGGCAACATTGACAAGAGAGAAGCATTATTCTCATACACTAAATCAAAAACACTGTCAAACCACCTGCGCAGGCAACACATGAACCATATTCAGGCAAGTCAGTCGCCCATCAGGATCAACCTCAACATCTACAACACCGGAAATCTACAGCCCCAAGGCTTGCCTTCGAAACCTACTAGTCCTAGTTCACCAGTAGCCTTGGAACACGAAATGCCATGTGTCGTCGTCCAATCTCCAAATTAACAAGTGCTCCAAACAATTTCTACCGTCTGCTACTCGATTTCATCAACTTAGTCAAACATGGAGGAGCACGTCGACCCACCGCGATTCGGCACCTCCGCAACAACCGCACGATGGTCGCATGCGTGTCGTTCCTCCTCTGTCCGCGGCGGAGCGGCAGAGCACGTCGACCCGCCGCGATTCGGCACCTCTGCAACAACCGCACGATGGCCGCACGCGCACCGTTCCTCCTCTGTCCGCAGCGGAGCGGCAGAGCATGTCGATTTGGACAACCTAAACGCGGAGGACCGGAAGAGATCGATGGGCATACCAGGTATTCGCGGCGATTTTGCCCCTCTGCGCCAACAGAACAACGGCACGCACGCCGTTCTCTCTCTGCTGCGTCTCGGTGCTGCTCCTTCCGACGCGCTGACTGCGGCCGTCGTCTCTCCTCGGTCGCGTCTCCGCCGCTGCACCGCCTTCCTTCACGCCGCGCCCGCAGTCCCGCCCTCGCTCCGGCGGAAGACAACCGCCGAATCGTCGACACGCCGCCGGCTGCTCTCGCGCTGGATTTGGGGGATGGGTTGGGGGGATTGGAACGAGATCCGCTCCGCTGCGCTCGGGGGCAGTTCCGAAATGGGAGGGATGAGAGTGGAGAAGAACAGGAGAGGGGATCGAGACGCAACCGCACTGAAAGCCAATGGGTCTCCACCACGAAGCCACGACCAAGAGACACCTGGCGCACGCATCGACGGTTTCGACCGTCTCCACTAGAAACGCGCGTGACCGCGAGATCTGGATCGGACGGCGCACGAGCCCGAGTGCTCTGTAAGACAGATTAGCACCCGACCACTATTTAGGATTTAGGATTTAATAATTAATCTTAATTAGCGGGTGGGGCCTGGCTGTCAGCGGCTGTATTAACTAACAGTTTTAATACGAGTCAGTTACACCCGTGGTGTTAGAACTTGTCGTGAACGGTCACTTTGATGCTAGAACTTGCGGCATACATCAAACTAGTGTAAAAACTTGGCTCGGGCATGCAAATACGGTGCAAATCGTGTTTGGATACGAAAGTGACACTGACTAGGCTCACTTGCATGGCGTAGGTCCCGCTGTCAGCCACCAGATGAAATGCGGCCTGTTATTTTACCAAAAAGAAACTCGAATTATTTTGTCCTCATGAAATAGCCCCTGACACGTGTCAAAATGTTGGCCATATGGGTTCCATATGTCAGCCACACATAAATAAATTGTAACAAGTAAATAACGCCACTGGGAATCGAACCACGTAGGTTTGCTAGCTTCCGCCAATGGTTAACCACGACTAGACTTTCTTGTTTTGACAGGATACGTCGTGTATGTATCCTTCACGTCCTGTTTGGGCTGCAGTTGGTCGGACCCATTTTGCATTGTTATTCGTTTTTACAAAAACAATTTATATTATAATCATGTGTTACAAAAAATATACATATTAGTAAAATAAATTAAATTATAAAAATGAGCACTTTATATGCATGAATATTTTGTTAAAACTGAAACATTTGAAACATATATGACCATTTATAAAATATATAAAAAATAAAAATTACTCCCTTTGTCCCATAATGTAAGGCGTTTTTGACACTACACTAGAGTCAAAAACATCTTACATAGAACGGACGGAGGGAGTACATTTATGTTTTGTCAATTATGCAAATTATAATGTGAATACTTTTGTAATTTATAATTCAAATATATAGATAAATTTTTAATTAATAGGTGAATAATTATAATTTAATTGTTTACACATATATTTAATTGTTTATAATTCAATATGCATATTATTACATGAATATTTCTGTAATTTATAATTTAATCATGTGGATTAATTTTAAATTAATATGTCAATACTTCATAATGTGATTTATTTGTTATATCTATATTACTTACAATATAGTACTATATTTTACTTATATATATTCTACAACTTTCTAAAAAAGTGAAAATAGGCTTTATTTGTATTGTTTTACAGTACAAAAACATTTTTATATTTCATAAATATTATTTTAGATATATGCCTAATTTTAAAATAATACGTGAACTTTTGTTTTACAGTACAAATATTACTGCAAGAATAATTAAAATTTATTTTTATTAGTGAGATTAGAATTTACATACCTTTACATATTTCTAAAAAAGAGAAACTCCAGGAGCAACTTTGTTCTACTGCATTACAAAGGACTTATGAACTATAGGTGTGATGACGTTGTTGGTGCAATGGCTATGACCGGTTGTTCCCCACCTATATGATAGCAAGTTTGAGTTTTTCTTTCAAATTTCCACATAGTACTAACAGGCGGGACGGACTGTTCACAAAGGCGGAAAACATACCAACTCTCCAACGTGAGCAGGAGCATTTATGTGAAAAATAATCAAGAGTGTTTTTTTGCGAAAAACATACCACATGCCCTCCTTCCTGCCTTCTATTCACTGACAGCGGGACCCGCGCCATGCAGGCGAGCCTAGTCAGCGCCGCTTTCGTATCCAAACGTGATTTGCACCGTATTTGCACGACCGAGCCAAGTTTTACACCTGGGTTTGATGTATCTTTGAGTTCTGGCCAAAGTGGACTGCTCACGACAAATTCTAGTGACCAAGCGGTGTAATTGACTCTTTTAATACCTACCTCAGTTTCAGTGGGTGGATTAGGTTAGTACCTAGTCCTAATATGTTAATTATTACATTATGTTACTAGATTAGAAGAACTTTACCCAACATGTCTTTGGTTCCTACACACTGTTGCATTTGTCCGCCAGTGCCATGTCTCTCTGGACACAGGTGAATGCAGTGGACACTTTGAGATTAAGGCCACCAACGACATATGCCAATGACGTCCATTAACAACCTGCCCAAGGTCTGGATTCACCGAGCACAATCGGAGACGTGATCTTCTGCATGCTTGTCTGGAAACTATACAATTTCTCTAAAACCCACTTATCCTCTAATGCATGAATCTCTATGCTCAGTTGGGCTACAACTAATTTATCATCGTTTCATCTTATTCTATAATGCAAACATCCTGTTTTTTCATCAAGAGAAAGAACATTGGAATTTTTTGCTCATTCTATTCTAGCAATAGCGACTATATGAATAGTAATATTGTGTTTGGCCGTTTGTTCTTGTGGCTTCCTAGCCATGGACGCTTTACTACCAAAAAAAACCCTGGCATGTTTGTTCTGCCGGTACAACTACTCTTTGGCTGGGACATTTTGGCTTGGGATAGCATGAATGAACCTAAAATTTCTTTATATTTTATATCACTTTTTGTATTGAAACTATTTACCCTGCTTTCTTTTGATTTGAGTTGTCTTTATGTCAAAGACTTTGTTTTAATAGATTGATATCTTAAGTGTCATAATTAATTTTATTTTGATGGCATGGCTTCCATGGTATAAAGACATACTGTAAGAGCTCGTGGTACGTAGTGATGGTTAGTTGCTAACTCAATCCTAAAAGTGGGGTGCATTTATCTTTCTACTTTTCTTCCGTAATAAAGCATTAACATGTACCAAATGTTTTCTTATTTTATAACCACCTAATGTCCAAAAAATATATTTGATGTTGTGAGTTTTAATCAAGCTTGACAAAAAAAAAAGGGTTGACAATACAAATTGTGAAGCCGCTTTTAGCATGGTCTTTGTAAACTTCCCAGAATTGTATATTTTACTTTTCCGCGAGCCTAGTCAGCGCCCGCTTTCGTATCAAACGTGATTTGCACCGTATTTGCGTACGAGCCAAGTTTTACACCTTGGGTTTGATGTATCTTGCGAGTTCTGGCCAAAGTGGCCGATTCGCGACAAATTCTAGTACCAGCGGTGTAATTGACTCTTTTAATACCTACCTCAGTTTCAGTGGGTGGATTAGGTTAGTACCTAGTCCGGTGGTTAGTGGTCTGGGCCCGCCTGGTGGCCCAGTGGCGGTGGCGCGCCGGCGGCGATGCTCCGACGACAAAAACCACAACGGAGTGCCTCGGGCTTCGTTGGAAATCGCGTACAGGATATCGTTTTGCGCGCGGTTGGGAGCGTTCGTACATGAGCGTCGGGCTGCATCCAATGGTGGCACCAGGTCATCCGGGGGCGGTTGGGGTCGGTGTCGGCGACGAGCCGAGGTGGAGGTGCTACGGAAGCTCACCGAAGAAGGGGTTGCGGGCACGGTAGGATGAGCGGGTGGACGCTACGGGCTCCTCCTACGACGACGCTGAGCATGATTGACGAGCTCAGGCGGGAGCGGCAGCAGCTGTGCGTGTGACGGCCTCATGGACGGCGGCGACGAGCTTCGGCTCCGGCGACTAGTTAGGCTAGAGTTAGAGAGAGCACGGGGAGAGAGGGGAAAAGCTCGGGGGCTCACAACAGGGTCTACGAGCAGGTTAGCGGGCTCGAGGGTGGCTCGGAGGCGACGAATCAACGACGGCGATCCATGGCGGCCGAGGAAGAAGACGAAGATGTCGGGCGCCCCAGCTCGATCAGGTGGTTGCAGTCGACGCGGGAGACGACGGCGGAGCGAATGCACAGACTCTTAGGGTGCGGCGATGACGAGGAGCGCGCGAACGACGACGGCCATGGCGATGCTTATCCGGTCGAGCATTGTGAGAATGATGGCCGGCGCACACGGCATGGCACGGGCAAGGCCGGCGGATGGCCACCACGACCCCCTGCGTGGGCTGGGCCGTGCTGTATGCACGTAGAGCCCAGTCCAACGGGTAAGTTTGCCCATTTTTCTTTTTTTATTTTCTGTTTTATTTATTCTTCTTTGTTTTGCATTTTTATTTAATATCAAATTTTTTTGAATATGAAACTTGGCACATAAATAGTAGGCAATATATTGAGCTAGTACACAAAGTTTCAAGTCATCTAGAAATGCTAAAATATTTGTTTATTTTGAAATGACCCAGTTCGTTACTACTGATCCACTCAAATAATGCTAGGGTCATTTTCGTAATTCAAACAGGGTTGATTTCTTTTCGAAAATTGCTTGGTGATTATTTGAAACATTACCAAGATTTTTGTTTTACTGTTTGAAGAAAAAATAATAGTTTGTCTTGTAATTTGAATTTGAGTTTGTGTTTGATTTGAGAAAGTTGCACTTAAGCTTTCCAAACATGATGACATGGCATATTTAGGGGGGTCACTGTAGCTTAATTGTAGGGGAGTAACATGCGTCCAAGTGTCATGGCGGACGCGCAACTCCTTCGTTGGCGCCCTCACTCAGAGGCCATCCATGACCCGTCCATTGAGTGTATGGCGCGGCGTGCCCGCCGTGCGAGGCAGAGGGCGCGTGAGGCCGCGGCAGCCATCGGCGAGGCGGAGTCGCTCTCTCCGATGCTGATACGGGTGGTCGGCAAGCCCGGGCGCCACAACCGCGCCGGAGTGGACGTGTCAGCCTCCGACCATGATAAATCTATCGTCGACCTCACATTGACCGGCGACGTGGGGTAATGAGAAAAACTATGACATGGGAGACAGCGGCGCCTCGGGTCCCGTGAGCCAGTGCGTGTACTCTACCTCGTCAGCGACCACACCAACTCTCCAACAGGCGCAGCTAGCGGCCGGACGTGGGCACGACGGAGTCAGACCATCTTTCGTTGAGAAAAGGGCATGGCCGTGGTGAATCGACATTTCCATAAGCTTGAGATGCACGCAACGCAACCAAATCCGATGCTGAAACTGACTCAAAATGTAAACATTTCGATTTCTTCATCGATCACAGCAAACACGGCTTCGATTGCCATCAGGATCACAAAGCTTTAAAAGGCCTTGCCCAGAGTCGATCTTCTCCGGCATTGATCAGCACAACACGGCCAGGCCCAACAACTTGTTGCGACGGATGGGACTCTTCCTCAAGCTTGACGACCACGACCTGAAGCAGCAGCATCAAAGCTGCCAAGAAGATTTAGAGGAAGGGGAGATTCGGCTGTGATCGTCGGGTTTTTTTTGTAATCGTCGTGGCTAGTAAGAAAGCTTCTAATAGTTCTCTTCTGCTGCTGAACGTGATTGAAAATGTATGAAATTACTGATTAATTCGAGTCTCAGCTCAATTAGTGTTTTCTTTTGTGTAAACATGTTTGTGGTGTGACGACGGCAGCTAATCGATTTGGTTGTCGTCCTGTCTAGCAACATGGTGACACTTGATGCTCTTCTTGAGGCCTCAGAGAAGGCGAGTAAGCATGATTGAATGAGAAAGTTGTGGCTGTAAAATGTGACCACATATGAAAGTACATGATCGATTTTACGGAGTGCAGTTTGGCCAAATAATGATCCATGGTGCTTGAGACGATTGCTTCTTGGCCTAAACCTCATCAATTATCTCGGCATTGATCCATAGTGCTGCTTAGTAGAAAAAGAAACAATCTCTTGGTATCGAAGCGAGATACAGTAGGAATGCAACAAATCAAGGATAACACATAGATCATCTACTAACGTGTGCATATGTATAGCCCTTTATTCGCTTCATCATTGCTGGTTGTTCTTTCAGAGTTACAAAGCAGGATTTGCAGTGGTCTGTGGAATCGTGTCCACCCTTTGCTTCTTGGCAACTACAGATGATGATGTTTCAGGCGGTGTCACGGTGACTTTAGTTTTCCCCACCGCAATGAATGCCACTCTCTTCCTCGTATCAGGCTTGACATCTCTGCGTGGAGCCGGCGCAGCACCAGGCGTGGCAAGAAGAGAGCCCGGAGTGTTTTGATCGTTTGGTAGTTGCCTCCTGCTGTGAGAATCTCCAGCATCGCCGCAATGGGTGGCTTCATCTGGGTGGTCAGCCAGAGAAGCCTGTTGTTGCTTGGCTGGGGTGTTTGCTCCATGAAGGTTTTCCATCTCTGATATGTCAAAAAGTGCAGCATTAGAACTTATAAGAACCTTTTCCAAAGTAGGACATGATAAACACATTAATACTCCTGTTCTATTAATGGAGTACTCCCTCTATAAAGAAATATAAGACCATTTAGATCACTACTTTAGTGATCTAAACGGTTTTAAATTTCTTTACAGAGGGAGTAATTAATAAACAAGCATTCCTGTTCTTTTAGGTACAACACAAACAAACAAAAAAAGGGCAGCCCGGTGCATGTATAAGACCAATTGATATTAAAAGAATGCAGCATTTTGGCAACACATGCAATTTAGTTTCCAGCTGGAACACGCACCGAAAAATATGTTTTACAATTGCAATGAAATAATAGAAAATAAGACCATAGTCGCAATGTGTTGTCTTCCAGTAAGCACAATCCCAGCCATCATTCAGCGGATAACTGACTGACAGTTGTTGCAATGAAAACAGCTGTCAGTCAGGTTATCTGACATATAGAGATATATGGCTATTATGCCAAGATATCATGCTAAACAACAGTAGTTTACCATAATAAGTTACAAATTACAGACGCATACTCTTGAGTGTTTTGTCAAATGTCATCTAGCATAAGAGACATGGAGATGTTATCAGAAAACATACTTGAGTGTCATCATAACTTCCAGATAGTCAATTGCAGGTGAATGTAATAGCAGTATAGCACCACCAAGACTCTTCATCCTCATTCATAATCATTCCGTATCACTTCCTACTACTTCTTACTACATATATATGTTATTAATACATATTGCATTTTCAGTTTAGATTACTTAACAGAAAACAATTTTTAATTTGCATGCCTTTAGGATACAATTGTATCCGATTGGTTTAGTATCAGCAGGCAGTCATGTATAAGTATTGCAGAAAGTGCAACCGTGAACTCCAAATGTGCATGTGTCATTAATCAGAGAAGGTAAAGTGTTCCAACCTTCGCTAACAAGTCCAAGGGTCTCATATTGGATTGATGAATCTGGAGTGCACGACTTCAGATCCTCATCTTGGGTTTTCTGACTGCTAGCTTTGGTCTTTTCATGCAAAACAAATTTATCTTTCACCCATACACACTCCAGGATAGTACTGGGATCGTTGCTTGAGGGGTAGTACTCTCTGAAAGCCTGTGAAATGCAGAGGCAAAACCAAGGAGTTATGTAGTGAGGCAACTGCAAGGTCCAGCAACTGCACTTTTGTGTGAAAGCATGATCTTATGCAATACATATTTTTCCATGATCAACAAGGACACAGAGTGCTAGTGTGGAAGCAAAACATACCTGTACTTTATCAATACTGATCTTAACAGCCTGCTTTTTATCCGTAAGATCAGTAACCTTGTTGTATACTGATACAACATCAAGTAACATCTGCAAACATAATATCAGAGGGTAAGCATCTTAGGCTAAATCTGTGCATAAAGAGACAAAGAAGATAATTGCCACGTATATCATTCCAAGTTGACATTTCTTCATTTCCGAAAAAAGAAGTTGACATTTCTTAGATTCCTAATAAATACACATAGTTTGACTACCAAGTTAGTTGCTGCATAAATATGTGGGCGGTTATTTACTGAACTTAATCGATACAATCATTCATAGCCATGCCTGCAGACTATGTGGCTCACCTGTTGGGTCAGGACCCTCACTCTTGCAAGCAAAGCAAGGACTGCAGTGCAAAGTTCTACAAAAAAAGATCTAGCAAGTAAAAAGCTGATCTGACTGTAGTATGGATTAAGGAACTTTGGACAGGTAGCAATCAACGCCGAATGAAAGTTACTACGAGATTTGTTTCCTTTTTGGTGGCAAGCCAAGTGTGGGTGTACACCTTATTTTATTTCTGCTAAGAAAATAACAGAACCAAAAAAAAGGATACACTGCTCCCTTCATAACAGGTTCAGCCATCTGCACAAAATACAGAAAGCATTAGTGTTTTCCCTCTGATGTGCAAACCAAGTTAGCTATCTCCGGTCTCGAAGTTGATCAAGAATGATCTCTAAACTACAATGACTCATCCAGAAGTATGCATCATGCAGTTACAAAATATAGAATTTCTCGGGTAATGAGCTTCATGTACCATACAAGAGTTTATACTAAATACATCGGAAACCTTGCAAACATGCAGGGATAATCACAACACTTTGCTGCTGTATCCTTAGTTAGCTAAACAAAAGAAGTAAAACAACCGGGCAATATTGGTAGACTACCACAGATTCAAATTTCAATATTACATAACTCGTTACTTGAAAACAAGTACAAGGAACAAAAGTAATGCTCTATCAACAGAGACATTGCATTTATGATTCCACCAAAATATTTGATTCAGCTGCAACAGGATAGTTTGCACCTGGGACAGCAAACGGGCAACCCCCAAAAGTCTCTTATAGTGGCTATGGTTTGCACCAGGCTTCCTCTTACCCTGCCTATAAAAGAAAATATTAAGAAATAACCTGAATAGCAGACTAATATAATTATAGCATCATTATACCAAGAATAAAAGCCAATGAAATAATCTGAACTGCCAGGAAATTAAGCACTGCCCATACAAGTGGAAACTTGTAGCTAAGCTTACAGTCATTAGTGAATACACCTTTTCTTCGTTATCTCCTAGGATCAATATAAGGACCACAAATATCATCACAAGACCACAACATGTCCCAACATGAAGGATTTGTGTAGGGACATTACTTCTACCAATGTGTACCATACAGATAACAAAAAAAAATGCGATTGACATACACATAATAAATGACAAAGATTGTTTTGCAGGGGCGTGCAACAGCACCAGGGATGAGAAACATGACGAACCTGTTTGGAACAAGAATAGTGTTGGCCGGCTTACGACAGGTGATGACCGGGAACACCGCGTTGATGACCTCCGCGAGATTGGCACTGAGAAGCAGCTTCAGGTCCCTCCGCACCTACGCGACCATCCCAAACACATACAAATCACACTCGTCAGTTGTCAGTGAATAGCCACTCCCCCAAAAAAGGTGGGGGAGGGGGGCGAGCAGGTCATAGTAGTAGGCGTACCTTGAGGAGGTACTGGAAGTAGGCGGCGCCACGGTGCTGGTTCCGGTGCTTGTAGATGAGGCGCTCGAGCACTCCGGCCTCCGCCTGCAGGTGGCGCAGCGCCGCCCGCAGGCGATGCTCCTCCCCCTCCTGCGCCGAACCCTCCTGACGCTGCGCCATGGCGGTTGCTCCCAGCTTGGTATCTGCCATGTCTAGGTCGTGGATAGATGTAGAATTTAAACTCAATGCTCAACGATCCAATAAAGTCCATAAAACATGAAAAATACTACAGATAATAGTGCGTGAATTCGCAACAAAATCCATCAACTTAAGTTAACAAACCAAAAATAAAAATATACTGCTCAAGAGGTAATTAGAAATTACCCAGCGGCAGTGGCAGATCTAGGATTTTGAAACAGGGTGGTCCACCCAAAAAAATAACAATAAATATGACATGCCAATAGCACAATAGAAACTGATCAATATGATCTTACAAATATATGAAAAATTCTCAAATCAGTCTTGATTTTGCATTAAAAAAAAGCCTACATGCCTTGAAAAGTTCAAAGAAGACTATGTGCATGTATTCATTCTTCCACATTTGATACATATATGTAACCATGTGGCCCTAGTTCACACACTGTTCTTCAATATGACAGTGACATTTATTGATTCCAAACATGAGAACAATGTATCAATTGCTTGACCCAAACTGAAACAATTCAGTAGTAAGTAGTAACATTTCTGGAAAATTACAGCTCAAAGATGCCACAGGATTCAGAAAACGGATCCAAACTGAAACAATTCAGTAGTAAGTACTCCATGGTACGTTCAGTAGTAACATTCATGGACATAGTAATACATCTACAATTTCCAAAAGAGCACAGCAAGCCTAAATTCGTAACTAGAAGTACTGGCAGGTGGGAGCACGACGAGCAATGAGTAATAACAAGCAAACAGAAATTGGGGAACAGGCAGAAGTCTCATCAAACATACCTCAAACGTGGCAGGTCGCTGCTTGCCTTCTGCAGCTGCACAACGCCGGGCGCCGGCCGTCGACTGCCGAGTGCGGTCTCGGCGGCTGCGGGCTGCCGGCTGGGCGCGGTGATGCGGGGAAGGGGCGGGGCGGGGCGGGTAAAGTCGACGGCGAGGCACGGAACCAGGTGGCAAGTGGCGGCGAGGTCGGCGGGAGCGCAGAGCAGGCGCGAGGGGAATCGGGAACGGGAGGCAGTGCGCAGCGGCTGTCCTGGCGGCTACCGCGGGCCGCGGCTGGCCCTTTTTCTTCCGGCAAGTGGCCCTGCTAAGGCCGTGCCTGGGCTGCCTAGGCACGCGTGCCGGCCCGGCACGCACGGCCCGTCTGGCGAGGGGAGAAGCTAAATTAGGGCCTGTTCTGAACCTCTCCAGCTTCTGGAAACTCCACATTTCCAGCTTCTCAAAGTGGCTTCTAACTCCACGCAGCGACTTCCATCCGTTCTGCAGCAAAATTAACTTCACCATGGGCTGGCAGCGGCTGTTGGCCTGTCTAGCGTCGTATTGAGCCGGCTGGGCTGTAGTAGGGGAGCCTCCCTTAGCCCGCCTTCGCTCTGGTCGTCCTCAACCTTGACTCACGCACAGGAACAAATTGGACACATAACCACGCCAATTACTCATCAAATCGGTGATTTAGACCCCGAATCACATCAACTTGAACATCAAATTTGTCGCCTATTCGTGCGAATCCATTCAATCAGTGCACAACCTATTGTTCGATAACAAAGGAGATCGAAATGCATACGCCATGGCGAATTAAAGCGCTACGCTTTCTGTCTTTGGAGCATCGGGGCTTGGGGCACGCTCACAGGTGGAAGTCGGAGGAGAGAGGCGGTGCTAGTTGAGGTGGCGTCGTAGCCACTGGGGAGGCGAGGCGTGGCGGCGTGTTTGGCGGCAGGAGGGTTCGAGAGAGAACGAGGAAGAGAGGAGAGGAAAGCGATTGGATCGGATGCCTCGAGGGGTCGTGCGCTGTCTGAGCCGAATCGTTTTCTGGCGGTGGTATATTGGGCGTAAATAGGTGGAACTCAGATTCTTGTAAGCGAGACTCGATTTTCCAGCTTCTCCAAATTGCACTCTGCCCGGAAGAGCTTGAGAATTTAGCTTCACGGAGCTAAAGCGTTGGCGTGATTTTTCGTTTGGAGTTTGAGAATCTGGGAGTTGGAGAGGTTCAGAACAGGCCCTTAGTCCAAAAATGACAGTTCTTTTCTAGGTGCACACCCCTCTCATTTCTTACACTCAAACCCCTCTCATTTCTCACACTCAAACATGGATGATCTCAACTAGTTCCACTTCAATGCAAGTGATTTCGATATTCACATACCCTAGTTTGTCGATCCCACTGCCCACAATACCACTACCTATCCTTCTTCCGGTGGGAATACACAATCACCATCCGGCCCCCATCAGGAAATATGTTAGTTGGGAGAACATGAGTGTTCTCAGAGCTCAGCGAATCTCGGCCGTCGGATCGGTTTCTTGATGCGTTGTGGACCGTTTGATCTCGCTCCTGATCGATATCAGTCGTCGGATCGACCCGTGGACACTGCTACAATGAACAGTCGGCTTTCCCTCGTTTTTCAGCGTTTTTTCTCACGCGGCGATATGGCCCTCGTCTCGCTGCTGGGTGGCCCTCTCTTCCGTGGGCCACACCTGTCAGTCGCCGTGCCTGGGCGTGGGCTGCGTGCGTCGATCGGGCGCGCGGGCGGTAAAATATCTCCTCCCCCCGCCCATGCCACCGCATGTTAATTCGTCGCCCCGTGGAGGGTAATTTCGGGATTTCAAATTTCGGGGCACTGCGTGGTGCCCGTGGATAGGTCCCGAGTCCATGAGGTGGGGGCGGGCGGCTGGCTTGCCCTTTCGTGCTCCCATTGGCCCCCTTCTCTCTCGTTCGTCTCCTCTCGCCGCCGACGCGCGTCCTGCCCTCCTCTCCTCTGGCCGCCGACGCTCCTCCCCTCCGGCCTCCCCGATCCCCTCTCCATCCTGCGCGCCGTCGCCGCCCACGGATCCGATGACTTCTCCGGGATCTACAACATCGACGGCTAGGGCGCATCGCCGCTGCACAAGGCCGACCCGGCGTGCACCGCCAGCACCACGCGCGCGATGGCTAGGGGCTCCGCCGGCCATGGCAGTCCGCGCGCCCCGGCCTGGATCCCCATGCGCCTTCTTCCCCGATGGCGTGAGGGTGGCCACCTGAGGAACCTGGTTGGCGGACGAGGTTGGGGGGCTCCAAGGTTCTTCGCCCTGCCGCCGATGCCCACCAACCACTTCCGTCGGGCTCCGTCGTGGGAGGGGGTGCACCATCGAGGAGCAGCAGGGGAGGAGATGAGGATACACCACCGGACTCCCTCTCCACTTTATGGATGCATCTTCCCCGTGAGCTCACTTCCCTCCCGTGCTCCTCCTGTGTATTGTCGATTTGGTTTTGAGATTGTACTCCATGGTGCTTGTAGGTCCGTGTACATTTATTCCAGTGCTCAATCATTGTCCGCCTCAGCCAAATCTAACATGGCGGTGCGAAATTCTGCTAGGTATGCTTCTCCCTCCCATCAACTCCTTCTGATTATTCATATAGATATGTTTCTTTCATTTTTACTGATGCCCTTTTCTTGCCATATCTTTGGGCGTTGCTTCCTACAGCCATCTTGACCATTTGCTTTGGAAGTATTAATTCAAGTAAGAAAGAACAGATAATTTAAGACTGTTTTTGTCTTCCCAACAATCTGTTCAGGTCGATCATTTTTTTTCTGTCATTATTTTTTCTTTGCTTTGGCAGTGTATTTGGGTTATTTCTTTCTATGGAGTTTGGGCATATTGGTTGTCTTTTGGCTCTTTTACTAGCAGTCTTTCCTTTTCAGTATATGGGAGAGATTACTAGCTCACATATATAGTTTAGTTATTACGTTTCTAAATAAGTTCAGCCTCGGATTATAGATTTTGTACCTATTGCTTATTTAATCCATTGAGATCTATTCTCTCTACTTCATACAGTATGTTTGCATTTAACTTGAAATTGTATGCTTACTTCAAAATTGGAATGTGACTTCTGCTGCTGATAGATTCAGTTATGGTTTGGTTGCGTACTACTCAAAATGATTTATATCGTATCATAAATTTCAGGAACCGTATCACAACAGATCATTGGCACTGTAGCTTCAGTGGACATGTATGTTGAATATCCCCTCACTGGACAAGATTGAATTTTTGTGTATACAAACTCTCCTCTCAGCTGCTCAGGTAGTTCTTCTTTCTCATTATCAATGAATAATCTGGTTACAAAATATGCTTGAAGATTGCAACATAGAGAGATTGCCAGACAGACTAAAATAATTAGGAGCTTCTGATTGGACCCTTCACCTTCAAGCATTAGTGTTGTTAATATGTTAATTATTACATTATGTTACTAGATTAGAAGAACTTTACCCAACATGTCTTTGGTTCCTACACACTGTTGCATTTGTCCGCCAGTGCCATGTCTCTCTGGACACAGGTGAATGCAGTGGACACTTTGAGATTAAGGCCACCAACGACATATGCCAATGACGTCCATTAACAACCTGCCCAAGGTCTGGATTCACCGAGCACAATCGGAGACGTGATCTTCTGCATGCTTGTCTGGAAACTATACAATTTCTCTAAAACCCACTTATCCTCTAATGCATGAATCTCTATGCTCAGTTGGGCTACAACTAATTTATCATCGTTTCATCTTATTCTATAATGCAAACATCCTGTTTTTCATCAAGAGAAAGAACATTGGAATTTTTGCTCATTCTATTCTAGCAATAGCGACTATATGAATAGTAATATTGTGTTTGGCCGTTTGTTCTTGTGGCTTCCTAGCCATGGACGCTTTACTACCAAAAAAAACCCTGGCATGTTTGTTCTGCCGGTACAACTACTCTTTGGCTGGGACATTTTGGCTTGGGATAGCATGAATGAACCTAAAATTTCTTTATATTTTATATCACTTTTTGTATTGAAACTATTTACCCTGCTTTCTTTTGATTTGAGTTGTCTTTATGTCAAAGACTTTGTTTTAATAGATTGATATCTTAAGTGTCATAATTAATTTTATTTTGATGGCATGGCTTCCATGGTATAAAGACATACTGTAAGAGCTCGTGGTACGTAGTGATGGTTAGTTGCTAACTCAATCCTAAAAGTGGGGTGCATTTATCTTTCTACTTTTCTTCCGTAATAAAGCATTAACATGTACCAAATGTTTTCTTATTTTATAACCACCTAATGTCCAAAAAATATATTTGATGTTGTGAGTTTTAATCAAGCTTGACAAAAAAAAAAGGGTTGACAATACAAATTGTGAAGCCGCTTTTAGCATGGTCTTTTGTAAACTTCCCAGAATTGTATATTTTACTTTTCCCCAGCCTCTATGAACAGAACAGGCAAGAGTAATGTTCCTACAGCTAGGTGGGAGTTCCGACCTCAAATTCTTATTAGTGAAGTAACAACAAAGTGAGGATATAAAGCTGAAGGGCTGAAAGGGATAACAACAATTGAATGCTTATGAAGGATTTTTGTGGCCATTGTGGTGAATAACTAAATGCTTAAATGTGTCCTCTTACTCTTTTAGATTCTTTTATTTTATCAGGGTATTCCTTATATCTCAGTGTCTCGCTCTTTTTTATTTTATCAGGGTATACCGTAGAAATGCTTTTATCCTGCGACAAGTTGTTTTCAGTTTTTTCTAAGAACAAAATGCTTTCTTAGACTGGTTAATTTGAGCTTTCAATATAATCATGTTCATCGTTTAATTTTCATTGCCTTAGTTAACCCCATTAATTTAGTCTTGTAGTATATTTATTTCATGTTAATGTGCTACCCTAGATTTGTATCCCTTGTCAGAATGCGCATATTTGTAGATGACACTAAGATTATACTGAATGTGGATGGAGACTTTTGGGTTATACTCCCTCCGTTCTTAAATAATTGTCTTTCTAGCCATCTCAAATGGACTACAACATACGGATGTATATAGACATGTTTTAGAGTGTAGGTTCACTCATTTTGCTCCGTATGTAGTCATTTGTTGAAATCTCTAGAAAGACAATTATTTAGAAACGGAGGGAGTAATATCTAACAAAAGAAGAAACGATTTTGGTAGCCATGCACAAGTAGATAATCTCTAGCAATCATTTTTTTCTTTCCAGTTGTGTGCAGATCTTTGGAGCACTTGAAAGTCTTTGATAATTCATTGAGAGTTTTACTCTTAATATGAACAGGCGATTGCACATCTGGTTTCCTCTTGCAGTAAAACAAGTTGAACATGTTACATGAGGAGCTCTTTGGATGATGATATTTTCGACAGTGAGGGAAATTGCTCTGCGGACAACCTGGTCCACAATGATTACTAATCCTGTATTAGCACCTAGTTCACATCGCGATGGCCGCCGAGGAGCTCCCTGTTCACATCGCGATGGCCGCCGAGGAGCTCCCTGTTCACTCCGCCGAGGAGCTCCTGTTCCTGACTCGCCGCCTTTCGCCTGCTCCACCAACTGCTGTCTGCGGGCGCTTACGCAGGTGAGCTGACACCCGTCGCATTCCCTCTCTGATTTTATTGGACGACTGAAAAAAATTGATTGAAAGAACATCTCACATCTGTAGACGTTGCTGTCTCTGAAAAGGAACACATGTCTCATCTAGGTGCTGTGTATACTCACGGCCAGCAATAAAAATATAGGGATGCTTACGTTCAAACAACGTGATGATTTAAACCCTATCTCATTGACATGCGATTGGTGTAGTTGATAGCCTTGTAAGTGTTTCCTCAGTTAATGTGATATTGTTTAGACCTTTTATACAGCTATATTTTCTTTTCGAGAGACCACACATTACGCCAGTTACCTTTCCGTCTCTAAATGGTACTCCCTCCGTTCGGAATTACTTGTCGCATAAATGGATGTATCTAGACGTATTTTAGTTCTAGATCATCCATTTCTGAGACAAGTAATTCCGAACGGAGGGAGTATCTGACTGTGACATGCTCTGTAGCAACTAGATCAACCTAGATACATAATATCTCCTTTTCATAACTATGACTGTGTTTATCCACGACCAGTTTCCATGATGACCTTATGTTTTGTGTTCTCGTGCACTGCAGGATACCCAACGAGTTTTTAGGATCCCACACAGGACGGTTCTTGACAGCCTCGTAGCACATCTTGGGCTGTCACAAGAGCAATACGACCGTGCTGTTCATGAAGATGGCACAATTCGTGCAACCGTCAGCGCCGTGCCGAACGCCTGTGACATGACTTAAAGGAGTCACGCACCAATAACAAGGAGGTTGCTAGAGGTTGGCTTCTTGCTGTCAAATATATGCACTACTTCTCTGTGCACGTTCGAAATGAAGTTGTCGTGGGATATTCTGTTGGAGATCTTCCAGACCAAATGGAAGACATGAGCGGCCGCTTGGAAGGGCATCTGGATAAAAGGTCACGCTATTAGAAGTCAGTTCTCCTACTGCGTAACTGCCGCTATGCCTATCGAAATGGTCTCGACTTATTGTACATATGCTGCACTTTATTTTGGGTGTGTCATGTTGTCATTCCTATTATGCTAGGACTTTTGGTACCAATGCAAGATTGTGGATTGTCTTTAAACCACCCCGTGCTGTCATACACTCTATGCTTATGATATTTGGTGCTAAATCTATTGTGAAGTGTGCTTTCTATGATTGTATACTGTTTGGTGGCTTCTCATTTCGTGCACGTGAACAATTTTTTTTTCCAACTGGTTCTTTGGTGATTCATCCTGTTAAATATGCATCACCCTTGGTTTTTTTATATTGCTTCATTTCATTCTGTTTTAGCTTACTTACAGTTACTGATTTTACAGTCAGCTCCTCGCATCGCTACTTCGTGCTTTGTTTAGCTTAGAACAACTTGACATGCGCCCTCTTGCCTCACGTACACGTGAGTCATAGAAGTGTCATATGCCTCACGTACACGAAGTATAACATTTATCTATACACTATAAAAAAAGACACATCCGTGACGTTTTGGGCCGAAAGATTTTTTTTTCTGTCATACATATGACACTTCTATAATGATAATTGTGACAAAACCGGTGTCATCATAGATGTGGTGGGCTCCTACTTCTATGACAAAAATCATGACGAGAAAATGGGCTTTTTCGTCCGGACGGGCGGAGAGCAGTTGCATGACATTCTTTGGGCCGTCCATGGCGCAAAAACCGTGGTAGAAGCGAGGGAGGAAAATTTGGGGAGTTCCGGTTACGGTGGGAGGTCGGGGCGGCGATGCGCGTTCTCTCGTACGACGCTGTGGCGTGTGTGCGGCGTTGGCTCTAACTAAACCCGGCGAGGCGTTGGACTCTAAGCGAACGGCGATTACAGCTGCGAGCTACGCGTTCACGAACCCGAGCGATCGATCGATGGTCATTAACTAAACCCGATCGGCGATTCGCCCTCTCTGCGCTAAGCGAAGCCGATCGATTGGATGAGCGATGGCGTTGCGGGCGGGGGTGGATGAGCGATGGCGGTGGCGTTGCCTCTGGATGAACGGGACCCGTGGTGCGGTGGAGGGTGGATGAGCGATGAAGCGATGAAGGGGTGCCGTGGAGGGTGGTTGAACAGGACCCGTGGTGTGGAGGGAATTTGGATGAGCGATGAGCGGTGGAGGGTGCCGTGGAAGGGTGGTTGAGCAGGACCCGTGGTGTGGAGGTTGGATGAGCGATGAAGCGGTGAAGGGGTGCCGTGGAGGGTGGTTGAGCGATGGCCGGTGGAGTAAGCGGTGGGTGGGCTGGATGAGCAGGAGCCGTGGAGGTGGAGGAGGTTGACGGTAGCCGTGGAGGTGGAGGAGGTCGGCGGTGGAGATGAGCGATATCGGTGGAGTCCGTTTTGCGGCACGCCACACCCTCCCGATGAAACGGGACCCCGTTTCGACCGTAGGAGGTCCGTTTAAATGCATTTTGCGATCGCCACACCCTTCCGATCAACGGGACCCCGTTTGTACCGTAGGAGGTCCGATTCGTCCGTTTTGCGATCGCCACACCCTCCCGATCAGCGGGACCCCGTTTGACCGTAGGAGGTCCGTTTCCTCCGTTTTGCGATGCGCGGACCCATCCGATCAACGGGACCTGTTCGACGTGGAGGTCCTTTTTCTCCGTTGTGCGATGCGCGAGCCTCGTTTCAATGCTGTTCCGTCCAAGCCCTCCCGATGAACGCGACCACGCATTCCGTTCCGACCCAGCCGGTTGGCTCCCAGCGTTCCGTTGCCTCCCGATGAACACGGCGCATTCCGTTGCCTCTCCATGAACACGACACATTCGTTGCCTCCCCATGAACACGGCGGCGGCGATATTTCTACGTTCAGACCCAGCCATGTACACGAGCCACGGCGTGCGTTGTCTGCGAGTAGGCGTTGAGACCCGCCCGTATGTACACATACGTGGCGTATTATCTTTTGCACCACGGCGTATGCGTGCGTGTACATGCTACGTGCGCGCCTCTACTACGACTGCGTCGCGCCTCTACTATGACACGTGCGGCGCCTCTACATGCACCGATATATATATGCGTACCGTTCGCGACCGAGAATCATAGCGCTACGTGCGCTTGACCGGTGGGTCCCGGTATCGAGCACTTCCTTACTGTGAAGATGTAGCTGGTGGGTCCCAGCGATCGAGGCGAATCGTTATTTTTTTGCTCGGACGCACTTCCTTGCGTGCGAAGATGTAGCTGGTGGGTCCTAGCAGTCAGGGGGAAACGTTTTTTTCGTGAAATATAGTGGCCCGTCTAGTGGGTCCGAGCTGTCAGGTGGAGGAATCGTTATTTTCCGCGTAATAAGAAGGCACTTCCTTGCTGCGGCCGTGGACCCGGTATCGACCTCTCCATGTACAATCCACGTCCGATGAAGTCATTCCTTGACCACGCCGCGAGAAGCACCAGGCGGTGGGCGGCGGGAGAGCCTAGGAAGGGGACGACGAGGAGCGGGGAAGATCTGACCTTGAAGCCAGCGGAGAGGAGTATGAGGTT
>JAHIAM010004813.1:0-21053 GCA_021605205.1 Aegilops longissima
GGCTCGGAGAGGATTAGTCGCCGTCGTCATCATCAACCATCCTCCATCACCAATTTCATGATGCTCACCGCCGTGCGTGAGTAATTCCATCGTGAAAGCTTGCTGGGCGATGATGGGTTGGATGAGATCTATCATGTAATCGAGTTAGTTTTGTTAGGGTTTGATCCTAGTATCCACTATGTTGTGAGATTGATGTTGCTATGACTTTGCTATGCTAATGCTTGTCACTAGGGCCGAGTGCCATGATTTCAGATCTGAACCTATTATGTTTTCATGAATATATGTGTGTTCTTGATCCTATCTTGCAAGTCTATAGTCACCTATTATGTGTTATGATCCGACAACCCGAAGTGACAATAATCGGGATACTTCTCGGTGATGACCATAGTTTGAGGAGTTCATGTATTCACTATGTGCTAATGCTTTGTTCGGTTCTCTATTAAAAGGAGGCCTTAATATCCCTTAGTTTCCATTAGGACCCGCTGCCACGGGAGGTAGGACAAAAGATGTCATGCAAGTTCTTTTCCATAAGCACGTATGACTATATATTCGGAATACATGCCTACATTACATTGATGAATTGGAGCTAGTTCTGTGTCACCCTATATTATGATTGTTACATGATGAACCGCATCCGGCATAATTTTCCATCACCGATCCAATGCCTACGAGCTTTCCACATACTGTTCTTTGTTTATTTACTTTCCCGTTGCTACTATTACAATCAATTCAAAATACCAAAAATATTACCTTTGCTTTCATTACTCTTTTGTTACCACTACTATCATACTACTTTGCTACTAAATACTTTGCTGCAGATATTAAGTTATCCGGTGTGGCTGAATTGACAACTCAGTTGCTAATACTTGAGAATATTCTTTGGCTCCTTGTGTCGAATCAATAAATTTGGGTTGAATACTTTACCCTCAAAAGCTGTTGCGATCCCCTACACTTGTGGGTTATCAAGACCAATTTAAGGCGCCGTTGCGAGGAGCATAGCTCTATTCTTTGAGTCACTTGGGATTTATATCTGCTGGAAACTATGAAGAACTTGAAAGATGCTAAGACAAAATTTATCCCTCAACTACGAGGGGTAAGGAACTGCCATCTAGCTCGCACTTGATTCACCTTACATTATGAGTAAGCTTGCGACACCTAAACCTGCTTGTGCTATTCGTTTGATATATGCATGTTATTGATGATGCCATACGCTATGCATGATACTTATGATGAAACTACTTCTATGCTTGATACTCATGCCTTGGTGAATTTCTTGATGAACAAATTTCTAGGGCTAGAGAAAGAAATTATTGAAATTGATAATGTTGATGAAATTGATGATGAAGATATGCTGTTATTCACGAGGGTTATGTTTTTGATATGGAATCTTCTGCAGCTATTTTTGCGTGCAAGGATAGAAACGAACTTAAGAGGCTATTAGTTAAATGGAGTAAAGAATCTCTTAGGGATAGAATGAAACCTGACCTGCTTTTGCTACTTCACCTATTTGTATTCCCGATAAGGATTATGAATTCTCTGTTGATCTGATATAATTACTTTGGTTGAATCTGATCCTTTTCATGGCTATGAATCTAAAACTGTTGTGGCACATCTTACTAAATTAAATGATATAGCCACCTGTTCACTAATGATGAGAGATCTTGCTACTTTTATATCCTTAAAATATTTCCGTTCTCATTAAAGGGTGATGCTAAGATATGGTTTAATTCTCTTGATCCTGGTTGTGTCGTAGTCCCGAGGATATGATTTATTACTTCTCTGCTAAATATTTCCTGCTCATAAGAAACAAGCTGCTTTAAGGGATATATACAATTTTGTGCAAATTGAAGAGAGAGTCTCCCACAAGCTTGGGGAGGCTTCTCAAGATTATAATGCTTTGCTGATCATCCTCTTAAGAAAAATGAAATACTTGATATCTTTTATATTGGACTAACCGATGCTTCGGAGATTACGGATAGTTGTGCTGGTTCTCTTTTAGGGAAAGAACACGGATGAAGCTGAAATTCTATTGAATAATATGTTGACAAATGAAAATAATTGGGCACCTCTGAGCCAGCTCCTGCTCCAATTCTTGAGCCTATTCCTAAACCAACTCCGAAGAAGAGGTGTTCTATTTCTCGATCTGAAGATATGCAAGAGGCAAAGAAAATATGAAAGAAAAAGGTATTAAAGCTGAAGATGTTAAAATTTACCTCCTATTGAAGAAATACATGGTCTTAATTTACGCATGTTGAAGAAACATATGATCTTGATCCATTACCTAACTAAGAACCTTACGATCCCGATAACCCGACCACGGGTAGTAAAGGTAAATTCTCTCTATAGATTTGATGAAGGTGATATTCCTCACTATAAGTCTGCTAGACAATGCTTGGATGAGTTTGATAATTTTATTGTCAAACAAGAAAATTTAATGCTTATTTTGGTAGACAATTGAAATCGATTCGATATGATTAAACACTTGGGTGATTATATGGCTAATGTTAGATGCGAACTAAAACTTGTTAGCAAACATGCTTCTATGGTTACCACTCAAGTAGAACAAGTACTTAAGGCTCAAAATGATTTGATCAATGAAATGAATAGTAAGAAAAATGATTATGTTGTTAGAGTGGCTACTAGAACTGGTAGAATGACTCAGGAACCTTTGTATCCTGAAGGCCACCCTAAAATAATCGAGCAAGATTCTCGGAGAAATAATACTAATGTGCCTTGTTCTTCTAAAAGGAAGAAAAAGAAAAATGATAGGACTTTGCAAACTTCTAGTGAACCTATTGCTGAACCATCTGAGAATCCAAATGATATATCTATTTCCGATGCTGAAACACAATCTGGTAATGAACCTGAACCTAGCGAAAATAATAATGATGATGTTCATGATGATGCTCAACCTAGTAATGATAATGATGTAGAAGTTGAACCTGCTGTTGATCTTGATAACCCACAATCAAAGAATCAACGTTATGATAAGAGAGACTTTGTTGCTAGGAAACATGGTAAAGAAAGAGAACCATGGGTTCAGAAACCCATGCCTTTTCCTCCCAGACCATCCAAGAAAAGGATGATGAGGATTTTGGCGCTTTGCTGAAATGATTAGACCTATCTTTTTGCGTATGCGATTAAGCGATGTGCTCAAAACAAATCCTTATGCTAAGTATATGAAGGATATCATTACCAATAAGAAAGATCTGGAAGCTGAAATTTCCACCATGCTTGCTAATTATACTTTTAAGGGTGGAATACCAAAGAAACTTGGAGATCCGAGGTACCCACTATACCATGCTCCATTAAAAGAAATTATGTCAAAACTACTTTATGTGATCTTGGAGCGGTGTTAGTGTTATGCCTCTCTCTTTATATCGTAGACTTGATTTGAATAAGTTGACACCTCTGAAATATCTTTGCAAATGGCTAATAAATCAAGCTGCTATACACAGTCGGTATTTGTGAGGATCTCACTGTTGTGGTTGCAAGCGTTACTATTTTAACGGACTTTGTTATTCTTGATATCCCGAAGGCGATAGTATGTCTATTATTCTTGGAAGACCTTTTACGAATCTGCGGGGGCTGTTATTGATTGCAACAAAGGCAATGTCACTTTTCATGTTAATGGTAATGAGCATACATTACACTTTCAGAAACAACCTCAAGTTTATAGCATCAACTCTATTGGAAAAATTCCATCGATTATATTTGGAGGTTTTGAATTTCCTCTTCCTCTTGTCAAGAAGAAATATGATATTCTTATTATAGGGGATGTGCATATCCCGTTGAGGAGTTTATGGTGTTATTGAAATTTCTCGGTTCCATGTTATTCGGAATGAGTTTGTTATCAAGACTTGATCAACCTTGTTAGTGGATTCCTTTTGATGATCATGAGGCGGATGAAACTAGAAGGCACAATACGTACCCTCTTTATAGTTTACATTATTTAGTTGAAATAAAGTAAAATAGTATTTTACATCTATTTCCTGATTTATCATGCAATATAAAATACCCGAAAATAGAAGTCCTCAGAATGCCATGCCAATTTAATATGATTTTTCGGGAATATTTGAGGATTTATGGTGCAAAAATTACCACGAGGGAGCTGCCACAGCCCACGAGGGTGGAGGCACGCCCTACCCCCAGGCGCACCCTCTGCCTCATGGGCCACGGTGGCCCTCCTCCACTTATTCTGCACCCATCCTCTTCTTCTTCCTCCCCAGGACACGAATATCTGGCTCAAACACGAGTTCCAGCCCCGTTCTGTGATTTTCGATCTCCTTGCTCAAAGCACCTCTCACAAAACTGCTTGGGAGATTGTTCCTTGGTATGTGACTCCTCCATTGGTCCAATTAGTTTTGTTCTAGTGCTTTATTCATTGCAAATATGTGCTGCATAGGTGACCATGTTCTTGAGCTTGCATGTCAAATTTATATGGTTCCAAGTAGTTCTAATGCTTGATATAGGCTCTAGGCACTTGTAGGAGTAGTTGCTATCAATTTTATTGAAGTTGGTTCACTTTTGTTTTGAAGTCACTAAAAATTTCAGAAATTTTTCAGAGAAAACAATATGTTTAGGAAGATGTTCCAAGGTGGTTCTTCAAGGAAGCAAGGCCCTGGGCTTGCAATGCTGTGATGCCGATGAGGAGCCCCAAGGGGCGCTCCGTGAGGCCACATGAATGGCCTTGGAAAATTTTATGGATCGGCAGGAACCAAAGAAGAATTTACGCATATTTAAATGCTTGATCTTATGGACTTGAGGCGGACAAATTCCCAAAGTATCATGATCTCACTAGTTCATTTGTGAGGAGGTTTGAATTTTCATCTTGGCGTAATTCTCCTTGAGT
This sequence comes from Aegilops longissima, assembly GCA_021605205.1. Taxonomy (NCBI): domain Eukaryota; kingdom Viridiplantae; phylum Streptophyta; class Magnoliopsida; order Poales; family Poaceae; genus Aegilops; species Aegilops longissima. The sequence continues at coordinate 4,853 of JAHIAM010004813.1, forward strand.
CATGTTTTATCTTTATGACAAATCTTATACCATGGACTTAGAGGACTTTACTTGACACAAACACCCACATTGGGGTAGTCTTGCTCATCCCGTAAATCCAATTTAGAGACTTTCTTGCTAGTATAACTGTGGGGAATCTAGAGATATAGCAAGCCACTATAGGGAGCATTCACTTTCTGCTATACATTATTTTGCTCTCTTCATAGGTAGGTGCATAAATGCTAAGGATGAAGCATGTCACATGTGCGTCCCTGACCTTAGCATTCTCGGAGTCTTTGTGTTAGGAGACCAATCTTATCATATAGGAGCCATTGTAGCTCGTAGGTTGCATCATAATAGATATAACGGAGACTTCTTTGGAGGAATTTATGCAACCCGCTTAGCTAATTTTCTTTAGATATTTCAGCTTTAGTTCTGAAACTTGAAAATAAATTTATCCTTACTCATCCTACTTTGCAAAGATTGTTTTTGAGTTACCCATTTAAATAATCCTAAAGCTAAAAAGTTGGCCACTCTCGTTCTCATGAATGAATTTGACTACATATCTGGGAAGCTAGGGAAATCTTTGATTTTTATGGTATGAATCGTGAAAAGCCCATGTGATAGATGAAATTATTATAATAGTGATTATCGTTAAGACATTTGCTTGGGATAATCAAATCTTTTATGAGAATCTTAAAAAGGAAGTCCCTGTTTTAGATATAATCCAGCAAGTTTTCAATAATGTTAATCAACATTATTCTTGGATTATTCTTAGGAAATCAAAGGGGTTATGATGATAAGCAACTTAATAGTGCTAAAGTTTCTATGTATAATATGTTTCGTTGTTTTGCAAAGCCTCCCGACAAAAACACCTCTAAGGAAAATAAGAACAAAGTTGACAACACTTGATCTTTTGCATTATGCCTAGCTAGGGCATAAAACAATAGCGTTTGTTGGGAGGAACCCAATGAATAAAAATTTATTTTGGTCTTTTTCTTTCTGTTCTTGAGTGTTTGCACAATTATACTCTTTATTATGATTGTGTTTTTATGTTTAAATTAGTGTTTGTGCCAAGTAAAGCCTTTGGGATCATGTTGGGTGATAGTTGATTTGATCTTGTTGAAAAGCGAAACTTTGTGTGCAGATCCGAGAATTGTTAAAATGAAGGAAATATGCCCTAGAGGCAATAATAAAGTTATTATTTATATTTCCTTATATCATGATAAATGTTTATTATTCATGCTAGAATTGTATTAACGGAAACTTGATACATGTGTGAATACATTGACAAAACAAAGTGTCCCTAGTATGCCTCTACTTGACTAGCTCGTTAATCAAAGATGGTTAAGTTTCGACCATAGACATGTGTCGTCATTTGATGAGCGGGATCACATAATTAGGAGAATGATGTGATGGACAAGACCCATCTGTTAGCTTAGCATAATGATCGTTAAGTTTTATTGCTATTGCTTTCTTCATGACTTATACATATTACTTTGACTATGAGATTATGCAACTCCGAATACGGAGGAACACCTTGTGTGCTATCAAGCGTCACAATGTAGCTGGGTGATTATAAAGATGCTCTCAGGTGTCTCGAAGGTGTTTGTTGGGTTGGCATAGATCGAGATTAGGATTTGTCCTCCAAGTATCGGAGAGGTATCTGGGCCCTCTCGGTAATGCACATCATGATAAGCCTTGCAAGCAATGTGACTAATGAGTTAGTTGCGGGATGATGCATTATGGAGCGAGTAAAGAGACTTGCGATATGAGACTGAACTAGGTATGAGGATACGGCGATCGAATCTCGGGCAAGTAACATATCGATGACAAAGGGAATGATGTATGTTGTCATTACGGTTTGACCGATAAAGATCTTCATAGAATATGTAGGAACCAATATGAGCATCTAGGTTCCACTATTGGTTATTGAATAGAGATGTCTCGGTCATGTCTACATAGTTCTCGAACCGGCGGGTCCACACATAACGTTCGATGGCGTTTTGTATTATGAGATATGTGTTTTGGTGACGAAGATTGTTGAAGTCCCGGATGAGATCACGGGCATGATGAGGAGTCTCGAAATGGTCGAGAGGTAAAGATTGATATATTAGGCGATGGTATTCGAGACACGGAATGGTTTGGTGTTTGGTATTTATCGAATCTGGGGTTATCGGAACACCGAGGAAATATGAGCCTCATGGGCCATAGGGAAGAGGGCAGCCCGCAAGAGGAGGTAGCCGCGCCCCCATGGGAGACAAATTGGACGGGGGGGGCGCGGCCTGAGGAATCTGGATTAGGGGTGTCGGATAGCGAACTATCACCGTTGGCGGACTCTGGACTATGAAGATACAAGATTGAAGACTTCGTCCCGTGTCGGATGGGACTTTCCTTGGCGTGGAAGGCAAGCTTGGCGTCTGGATATGTAGATCTCCTACCGTTGTAACCGACTCTGTAACCCTAACCCTATCGGTGTCTATATAAACCGGAGGTTTTAGTCCGTGAAACGAACAACCATACCATAGGCTAGCTTCTAGGGCTTAGCCTCCCTGATCTCGTGGTAGATCCACTCTTGTACTACCCATATCATCGATATTAATCAAGCAGGAGTAGGGTTTTACCTCCATCGAGAGGGCCGGACCTGGTAAAAACATCGTGTCCCTTGTCTCCTGTTACCATCAGCCTAGAAGCACGATTCGGGACCCCCTACCGAGATCCGCGGTTTGACACGACATTGGTGCTTTCATTTAGAGTTCCTCTGTATGCGTCATCCTTAGGCCGATGGCTCCTTGATCATCAACAACAGCGGTCGGGTGAGACTTTTCTCCCGGACAGATCTTACGTATTCGGCGGCTTTGCCTGCGGGCAATTCACTTGGCCATCGGAAGCAGATCAAAGCTTCGCCCTGGCCATCGAGTCAGTTGGGAGTTTGAACTACGGCCGACATCCGCGGAGACTTGATCTTGACGGATTCGAGCCACAGCTAACACGCGCCGCCTTTGTCTCGATGTACGCGATCTAGCTCTGCCGCCGAGCGGTGTCACGGAGGCGCGCGGCGTCCGCTCCGATCCTTAGTTGGGCCGACTCCGCCGATCGAGGACAAGTGGCTGGACACCGCCTCGGGGGCTCACGATCTCTCTGGCGATTAAGCGAACTCCATCCCATCGCTGCGAGGCCGTGACTCCAGGTGGCGGACCCCTCTCCGGACTCGAACCCTCCGCGCCCCATGTCAGAATCAATTGGGCGCTGTTTATGGAGTTCACTGCGCGGACATCTTTCGGCACTCGCCCTTTGGCAACATCCTGAATTCACTAAAGTCTCTCTCTTTATCAGGAGAGCCTGGCGGACTACGGTCGGGAAGGTTGAGATCTGCAGACGACGAAGAAATTCAACACCCACCCACCACCCACTTTGTAGCCCTTGTCGATGATTTAACCGACATGCTCGACTTGACTCCGAAGACATCGGCGGTATGGGCGGCGATCTTTGGAGCGACCAGAACCAGCGCCTACTGAGACCTGGAAGGCCACCTCGTCATCGACATATACATGGTGGACATCCCAAAAGATGGGAGCAGCGATGGAACAGAGGAGGATGACCCCTCAAGAAACAGCCCAAGCGCGGTGAGGAGTTCGGACTAGGGGGTGTCAGGATAGCGAACTATCATCATCGGCGGACTCCAAGACTATGAAGATACAAGATTGAAGACTCCGACCCGTGTCGGGTGGGACTTTCCTTGGCGTGGAAGGCAAGCTTGGCGTCTGATATGTAGATCTCCTACCATTGTAACCGAATCATGTAACACTAAATCTATCCGGTGTCTATATAAACCGGAGGTTTTAGTCCGTGGGGCGAACAACAATCATACCATAGGCTAGCTTCTAGGGTTTAGCCTCTTTGATCTCGTGGTAGATCCACTCTTGTAACACACATCATCAATATTAATCAAGCGGGGCGTGGGGTTTACCTCCATCAAGAGGGCGAACCTGGGTAAAACATCGTGTCCCTTGTCTCCTGTTACCATCCGCCTAGGCATACGATTCGGGACCCCCTACCGAGATCCGCGGTTTGACACCGACATTGGTGCTTTCATTGAGAGTTCCTGCGTGCGTCGCCATCAGGTAGGATGGCTCATCTCGTCTTTAAAGATGATACTATCGCCAAAGGAGCCTTGGCGGCGGCGAACTCTTGACTAGGTGGTTTCTTATGACCGCCCGATCCGGCCACCAGCGCAAGCGATGACCTCTCGAGTCATCGAAACCAGTCTCGAGTTAGTTGAACTTGCGAACAGTTAGATCGATCGAGCTCTCCTTCATAAGCGAGCTCTTGGATCGCATCGCGCATACAGAGAGTCGCCCACGAGACTGACCGGATCGGGCCTAAAATCGATCGAGAGAGATCAACTCTCCCGGCTACCCATCATGTTGCTGTGATAGAGCAGCAATCGGCGATTCTTCTTGTATCTTAAGGACTAGTTCGTCCGGTTCGATCCCTCCATGCGGATTCCCGAGAGGGGCGGATGTCGATCAAGCCACGAACTTAAAGTCGAGTGACGGGTTGGACTCATTGGGTAACACTCAAAATCCAAACTTCCAAGTTGGAAACTTCTCGGCCCTTGAGTCCTAAATTGGGCGGGGTTCGGATCTAGTTCCACCGCCCACCCAAACATTAGCGATCTCTCTCGAATTCGGCAAGAGCCCGCTGAAGCGATTACATCATTCTTGGGCGATTCCTCCTGGTTATGAACAGGATAAAGGACTGCCGAGAGGAGGGCGCAATCCCAATTTCTGCAATAATTGCACGGACAAGGGAATCCTAAGCGCCATAAGTAAATCATGAAATAACACGCTTCTTGACTTGGTAACCATAGTACAAAAATCTTGTGCGATGGAAGCGCTGGAAAAGCGAAAGTAAATTTTGGGATAATCCGGCCCGAATACATCCCTAGTCCGAAACAAAAGGGTGCATCATTATCAAGCACCGGGTTGAATACCAAAAACCAAAACCCCTAAAAGTGCGGAACGTCTTGGAGGGTTGGCTCAGCGGACCTGCAAAATCCCGCGATGCGGGCGCCACTCCAACACACAGCCTTGGCGTGTTGGATACTCGGCAGGTGGCCAAAAGTGGCGTAGGCTTTTAGCCCGGCGACCAACCCAGCAGATACCGATGCGGTATTAACAGTCTTGAGACTTTCGCATCAAATAACATGCGAAATGAACAATCAGCGACCTCGCGAAGTCTACCAAGTAGCAACAACAAATCCATGGGCGACACGGCTATCACCTTCAGCGCCGGCGGCGAACCTAAATTCGAACAGCTAGAGCACCAGCCGCATTGGTCCTCGGTCCGATAGTGGGCGGTTTCCGTCTTACTAAGGTACTCATGGATGGCGGCAGCGGTTAAACCTCATCTATGAAACCCTTCAAAAATGGAAATTGGTTGGAGCCGCATTGGCGCGCAGCACAACCTTGGAGGATAATCCCTAATCGAGAAATGCGCTGCAGGAAAAATCACACTAGATGTAGTGTTGGCTCACCGGACAATTACAGGTCCGAGGAGTCACGTTCCAAGTGGCCCCATTACAGCGGATATCACGCTTTGTTAGGGCAAGAGGCATTCACAATCTTCAAGCTATACCCCACTACGGGTATATGAAGCTCAAAATGCGGACCCAATGGGATAATCACTCTCGCCGATGATCGGATACAGCACTCCGCGCTGAAAATAAGACAGCCCTTGCGGCCCTAGAGGCATTGTCCAAAGCCCTAGCGGCGGAGGAACTAACTACGCTGCGCTCCCACGGTGGATAGGGACGATGTGATCCTCGATAAGAGGTCCAAGTCCACCTCTTTTAAACCGGCGAGCGAAATAGTCAAATTTCAGGTCCATCCAACGGACCCCACAAAGGCGGCCTCCATTGGGGCACAATTAAGTCCTGATGTCGAAGCCGCTTTCGAGAATTCCTTGAGAAAATTGGGACATTTTGCTGGCACCCTTGGACATGCGGGGAATCCCACGAGCTGGCGAGCACAGCCTAAATATCCTAAAAGGATTCAAGCCCGTCAAACAAACTCTCCGGCGATTTTCCGAACCCAAAAGTCGAGGCAATGGGAAGAGCTAGCCAAACTCTTAGAAGCGGATTCATCGGAGATGTAAAACATCCGGACTGGCTAGCCAATCTAGTAAAGGTACCAAAAAGGACAAATCCTGGCGCCTCTGCGTCGATTTTAAAGACCTTAACAAGGCCTGTCCAAGGACCCTTTCCCCTCCCTCGCATCGACCAAATCATCGATGCTACCGCGAACACGATTCATTGTGCTTCCTCGGCGCATACTCCGGATACCATCAAATCAAGATGGCGGAGAAAGATCGAGCGCAATGGCATTCATTACTCCATATGGGCCATTCGCTTCAACACAATGCCATTCGGACTGAAAAATGCGGCGCAACATATCGGCGCATGATTCAAACATGTCGGCTACCGGATAGGCAAAACAGTAGAGGCATCGTGAGCGATGTGGTGCGTCAAGACCAAACACGTCGGAACTCTAATAGAAGACTTGAGGTGACATTCGACAACCTCCGAGCATATGACATTAAGCTCAATCCGGAAAAATCGTCTTGGCGTACCAGCGGAAAGCTCTTGGGCTTCATCGTATCCGGTAGAGGAATTGAAGCAAACCGGCCAAAATCTGAGCTCTATCACAATTGGATATTCAAAGACCTCAAGCAGATACAAAATTAACGGATGCGTGGCGGCCTTAAATCGCTTCATCTCCCGTTTGGGAGAAAAAGGCTCTGCCCTCTCGCCTCCTCGGCGCACGAACATTTGAATGGGCGGATGCTGCCTGGCAGACTTCGAAGAAAAAAAAGGCCATCTTGGCAACAAATCCGGTTACAGCGCGCCCAACTGGGCGAACCTATGTTATTATACATCGCGACAACACATCAAGTTGTCGGTAGCGGTACTCGTCGTTGAATGAGAAGCGAAGGCACAAATTCCCTCTTCAAAAACCGATTGTACTCGTATCCTTTGTTCTAACTCCATGCAAATCCGGTACCCACATTATCAAAAGATAGCGTGTCACGGTGTTCATAGCATCCGGAAGCTGCGACACTACTTTCAAGAGTGTTCAATAACGGTGGCCTCGAAGTACCTCTCAGCGATATTATAAACAATCGCGACACAGCAGGCAGGATTGCAAAATGGGCTATCGAGCTCTTACCATTTGATATAACCTACAAACCACGGCGAGCTATAAAATCGCGAGTTACGGCTGACTTCATCGCCGAATGGACGGCTGAACTCCCTAAAAATGCAGTAGCGTACTCAACTGGATCATGCATTTCGCGGATCCAAAATGTTGGCTGGCTTGGGGCTGGCGTCGTCTGACATCTGGCGGAGACACAATCAATACATACTTCAAATAAGGTACATGGACTCCAACAACGCGCGGCGAATCGAGGCCCTCCTACATGGCTTCGGATGGCAATCTCCATGGGCATTCAACGCCTAGAAGTCTTGTGAGGATTCAAACCTCGCAATATCCCAAGTAAATGGAACTTTGGCGTAAAGATCCAAAAATGGCAGCTTACATAGCGCCGTCCTAAAAATGTCAGCTCGGTTGAAGGACTCAAATTCCACCATGTAGCCGGGATAATAACCGAGGCAGCGAGCGTGTTAGCGCATCGGTTGCGAAGCGAGACGCCGTCCCTCAAACATCTTCTGGAGCGGCTCTTTAAGCCATCCGCATTATGGGAAGAGAGTCGGAAATAACAATCCGGAGCCAGCTGCATCACCTAACTCGAGACCATTACGACACAATCGGTGACCCAACCAATGAAATAACACCTTGACTCACGAAATAATGGCGTAATTGCCCGTGGGCAGAACCATTCCTAGCCTACTTAATGCGGCGGGAACTTCCGAAGACCAAAATGAGGCCGCTGCATAGTTCGGCGATCTAAAGCCTACAAGGTCCATGAGGAGAGCTTTATAAGAAAAGCACAACGGAGTCCTTCAAAGGTGTATCTCCGAAGAGGAAGGCGAAATCTCTGGCTGAAATTCACGCCCGGACTCGGCGGGCACCACCTGCTGCAGCCGGGCCCTCGTAGGCAAGGCCTTCCGTACAGGATTTTATTGGCCGACAGCCGGGCGGATGCTCAGGACTTAGTCAAAGATCGTCGGTTGCCAGCTCTTTGCTAATCGAGCCACATGCCACCCACCGCCCTCAAAACTATACCCATTACACGGCGTTCGCGATGCAGGGGCTTGACATGGTTGGACCCCTTAAAGGGAACCCACAAGCACAAATACTTATTGGTCATGGTGGACAAATTCACCAAATGGATTGAGGCCGAGCGGTTAAAATGGCAGAATCCGGACGGTGATAGACTTCATATCCGGGGTAGTACACCGTTTTGGCGTCCCCACAGCATCATCACGATAGCGGCCACGAACTTCACGGCCGGCGAGGTTAAACTACGGTGCAAAACATGGGCATCAAGCTCGATTACGCTTGATCTATCACCCCCAAACAAGCGGTCAAGTCGGCGAGCAAATGGTCTAATCATGGCGGCATCAAACCCGGACTAGTGCGGTCCCTCAAGGAATCTAACACGCCTTTGGGTAGAGGCTCGACTCCGTACTCACGGGGCTGCGGACCCGCCTAACCGAACTCTGGATTCACACCATTTTCATGGTATCTGGCGCGAGGCAGTTCGCCTGCGATATAATTCATGACTCACCTCGTGTGTGCATGTACGAAGAAAGAAGCGAGTTGGATTGGCAGGACAGTTTGGACACCTTAGAGGAGGGCGGGGCGTGGCAAGGCTCGTTCCGCATTTTATCGACAACAGGCTCGAAGATATCAAAGCGAAAGTATGGGCCAAAACTTACAATGTTGGCGAACTTGTTCTCGCTTTGGGACAAGAAAAGGACAAACTCAAGCCCAAGTGGGAAGGTTCCTTCATAATCAACCAAGTCGACCGGTGAACATACCGTCTCATGCTTGCATCGACAACCGACTCGAGCCAAACCCATGGAGCATAGCCCGTCTCCAGAAGATTCTCGCCTAACGCCGGACTCGGGTTCGTCTCCTCCCATCCACATTTTTATACTTTTACTGTCTCTTGTCCCCTCCTTCTTCCCACCTTTTTCAATACCTTTTATAGGCTGATTCACGCTTTGTTACTTTTACACTTGATGTGCTCCAGCACTCATTATACACAGGGGCTTCTTTAATAGAAGCTTATTAACAGAGCTTCATGCCCAATACATGTGTCATACTTCGCATGTACCTTTTATTCACCATTGTATTCATCGATATGACTTAAGTTTGGCCAAGCTGGGTTGCTGGCTCTGTGCTTACCCCTCGCTCCCGATTGTTCGGCTAGGAGGTAAAGGAGCACCTCTGCGATTACTCTTGCGGGTCGGCGGATGTGTACCTCGGTGGGTGAAGCGAAAGCTAAGCGTTCTTAAGAGAATATTGATTCGGTGACTTGAAAGATGATTTATTACTTACTTATTTATCTGCCCTGATGCTTTTTCTGCTATTTTAGCGGTCGGTATTGCACTTTAGGGCATGCCTCGAGAAAGGAACCCTACGGAACTATTCTCCTTGGAGATGTTTCTTACTAACCATATAATATAACATAACTAGTTGGGCACTTATGCGATAAAGCAATTATGACCTGACGCCTTGTCTCCATGCATGCCCGGTTTTTTATAATCGTAAGGGTATTCGGACACACTCGGACTGTTGGGTCGAGGTTGAAGCGAAGCAGTCCGCAAAGACAAGCGATCTACAATCCGGCTAGAAGGCATTTTACATGTCATTTCAAATTACATCGTCAAACCGGTGATTGTACTCCTCCTCAATCCCATCTAGCAGGCTGTCTAATTCTGATCTGTTGGGAATATTCACGGCGAGTTCTACTTGGCGTACATCAACTCATAGGGATCTCCTTCCCATCAGGCCCCTTGGTCCGACCTCGGCCATGTGGTTTGGGTCAACCGGGTAGCGATGTCTTCACCATGGCCCGAGGCCTCCTGGCGCCACGACGGCGAGCCGATATCTTCCACAAGCGGGCGTCGCCGTGCTCCTGAAGCTTCTCGGCAAGCTCACCAAGGCCCTCGGGCGGGAGGCGGATGGCCATAAAGCATGAGCAGCGCCACTCGCCGCCTCCGAACACGTTCGAGCAATTGCACCAGCTCGGGAAGTTGGTCACCCGTTGACCGAGGCATTTCCTCCATGAGGCGACACAGTGAGCACACCTAAAGACATATTTACATCCGTCGACTTCCTTGCGAATTCTTCTTTTCAAAAGAATTTGCTCAAGCACTTACTATAAATGCAGCGGCAAGCGCTGATTCTCCTTCACGGGCAGGACAGTGGGCCCGAACACCTTTCAGCTCTTCTCCTTCTGGGTGTGGGCATCTTGGGCTGTTTCTCTCTGCTGCACCTTCTTAAGCACCCTCTGCATGGCCTTTAGCTCACGCGTGCTGTTGCTTGTCGGATCGAGTCCGGTGCCCTCTGCAATATTATTGTCAGATTCATGCCGCACTTTGTTAAATAATTATCTTTTCAAAGTTCGTCTTACCAGTGGGGGTCTCTGTGGCTCCCCCTGTGGCTGCCAGTGTGGCCTCAAATTGGGCCTTGCACTCTTGGAGCTCCTGGGACAGATGGGTATTCTTCTCCGTAAGATCCTGCATAATAATTGATCCTTAAATCAGTTATTTCAACTATTTTAAGTCTCGAGACTCTTGGCATATATAACTATTAAAATTACTTACCGTATGTCTTTCACATCTTGCTCCGTGGCTCTGGCTAACCCATCTTGGCTTGCGGAGTGCGCGTTCCGCATTAAAGGCATTTGCGCCTCGGGGAGAAACAGCGTCACGAAGAACTGTCGGCGGCGCTTTGTGGTTCATGGCACTCTCCACCTCGGACCGGGTGGCGGACAGCTGTCGGCATCCTCCGTCGGAGGCGTCCGCTCATGCCTTGTATTCGCCTCCCCTCCCGGACCATGCATTGGAGCATGGCTGGCGGAGAGCTTGATTAGCAACCTCTCCGGACCTTTGTCCGTGGCGCTCTTCTGGAAAAGTTATGAGCATTAATATACCTCCACAGGATCCTTCCCTTAAAAATAGCGGTGCTCCGTGCCGTTCTTGGCGGCGTTCGATTCGCGTCGTACTCCTCTTCCGCCCGCGAGGCGGACACCCTTGGTGGTGGCGCCGCGGAGATCGACTCCGCCTTAAAGGCACCTCTGCGATACATCATCGGTATGGGATGGTCGAGAATTGGCCTTGGATCAAATGATGGTGTCAAGACCTCGGTCGTAGTCACAGGAGGCGGAGACAAACCGGGGTAGTCAACCATAATGCCGACTAGGGCATTGTCCATGCTACGTTGGTGGAATACCCCGTCAATCAGCTCCACCTTTATGTCCGGATCCTCTTGGAGGTCGGATCAAGGATCGCTCCGGATCCTCGGGCTGTGGAGTTAGGCCCGTATGCCCTCCACATCCGGCGCAGCTCTGCGTCGAAATCACGAGTAAACTTGACTTTAAAAGTATGGATCGGGTAGATGAACATCCGCTTACCCAGCTCAGAGGTTATTCATAGAGAATCCATTCAGCGGATTAGTGCGGAGAATCCTCCTCCTCTCCCTTGTACAAGCGGACATGATCTTTGCGGATCGGCTGCCGAGCTGGCCCTTCTGCGACCATGGCGGGTGGCGTCATCTTCCCGTTGAAACCCCATAGGGTGGCCCCTATATTGGAGTGGCTGCACCCTCGCCTAATGCTGCGTGGCCATGACTCAATCATGGTCAATCCGGGTGGGCGATAACCTAATCCGGCCCATCGGATAATGGGCGCTCCTATCATCTTCCGTTGAGGGCTCATGGCGCCAACTCAGGCGTTTCTTCAAGGAGCATTGCTTGAACTCCGGGAGGCGATCCGAACTGGATCCGCGGAGGCGTCCTCCATAGAACCATTCGAAGGCCGGTCTTGGACGCCTTCTTCGAAGTGCGGATAGATATCCGGTCCCAGCGATCGCCATATTTCGGCTCCGCCCACTTGATATCTCGACCCCTCATGAGAATGGAAGTGCAGAGACAAACAGTCTCTTCCACAGCGCAAAATGGGGCTCGATGCCCAAACAGCTTCATAAAAAGCTACAAAGCCCGCGATGTGTAAAATGGAGGCAGGCGTGAGGTGGTGAAGCTGGAGTCCGTAGAACTCTTGGAGCCCCGGAGAAAGCGGATGTATGGGAAATCCGAGTCCCCTTATTAGATAGGGGGCGAAGCATACCCTTCGCCTTTGGAGGGTTTGGGGACACTCTCTTTGCTTTCCACCCTTGTAGGTGGCTAGTCCGGCTCGAACCGGAACCATGAAAGCTGGGGAAGATATCCCTCGGTTTGGAGTGCCACTAGCTGCTGTGTGGGCCTGAGCATCTCCCCAATCTCTGGCTTGGGGCTGGGGCCTTGAGAGGAGGAGCAGCGTCGGCTATCCATGATGGAATGGATTTTTTGTCGGGAGGCGCTTGATGAGAACTTGCGGATGGAGGATGGTGTGAGCTAGATCTAGATCCTCGCCTCTCTTATAGGCTCGTTACATGCGGCTAGGGGTAAAATATAAAAATACCCCAGCCTTTCGCATTAAATTACAACACGTGGAAGAAGGCCACTATTGGCGTAGAAGCCAAGGGCGCAACTTTTATAAGGAAGCGGACACTATTCGGAGGAACATGAAGTTTGAAGGAGAACCCGCCTTACAGCGCGAAGACAATACACGCCCGGACTCATCGCCGCTGAAGCCCGGTTGAGGAGCTCTTGAGGAGTTCGGACTAGGGGTGTCGGATAGCGAACTATCATCATCGGCGGACTCCAAGACTATGAAGATACAAGATTGAAGACTTCGTCCCGTGTCGGGTGGGACTTTCCTTGGCGTGGAAGGCAAGCTTGGCGTCTGGATATGTAGATCTCCTACCATTATGGCCGACTCTGTGTAACCCTAACCCTATCCGGTGTCTATATAAACGGAGGTTTTAGTCCGTGGGGCGAACAACAATCATACCATAGGCTAGCTTCTAGGGTTTAGCCTCTTTGATCTCGTGGTAGATCCACTCTTGCAACACACATCATCAATATTAATCAAGCGGGCGTGAGGTTTTACCTCCATCAAGAGGGCCGAACCTGGGTAAAACATCGTGTCCCTTGTCTCTGTTACCATCCGCCTAGGCATGCGAGTTGGGACCCCCTACCGAGATCCGCGGTTTGACACCGACAACCGGCGTCGGTAGCGCTGCTCTAAATCCGCCACAGCAAAAGCGGTGATTCGGCACGGAGATAATAACACCGGACGGTGCGAAGACAACCCCCTCCGGCAGGATTCAACACGGGGAGGAGGAGAAGCCAGCCCTCATGATAGGCGGCGGCGGGGAGGTGGAGGGCGATAATTATATGCCTCCCTCCGAAGATGAGGCAAGCCTCGACAACGACGATTTATCGTGCACGAGATCCCGCCTTGAACAGGGCGTTTCAAGCGTGGGCTTATGGCCACGACAAGCAGCCTCAAGAAAAAGCAGCATCGACTTAGAGCTGACCAAGACTTGCTAGGCGGCGGATGGTGAAGTCCTTGCGGCCGAAAATCTGAACTCGAGCGCCCTCAAGAGATACCCAAAGCGCGGGCTGCTACCCCAATTAGAGGAAGCAGCACCCAAACCTACATCACCAGCGCATGATCACGGGCAAGCCACCCGTGGCCGCATGACGAAGCCTCTAGACCCTCCATTCAAGCCGCACCCGGCGTCGCTCGAAAAATACCAAGGCGGAAAGCAGCGCCCGGACCTGCGAGACATGTTGGAGGACAAGGCAAGGCAAACAAGATCAATCTACGGATCGGCGTGGGCGCCCATGACACACACGATAACCGTCACGCGGATACAACAATTCGGCGGGCGAACACGATGAAAAAGCTCATTTGAGCTGCGTCGTGATATAGCTCAATCTGAGGCGCGCACACCACTATGCTTCATAGGCGAAGTGATGGATCATCAAATCCCGAGAGTTTCAAACCCGTAAACATCGAATCATACGATGGCACAACAGATCCTGCGGTTTGGATGGGGACTACCTCCTCCATATCCACATGGCCCTTGGTGATGATCTACGCCATCAAATACCTCCCCTCAAGCTTAAAGGACCAGCTCGGCATTGGCTTAACAGCTTGCCGGCAGAATCAATTGGTTGTTGGGAGGACACGGAAGCGCATTCCTTGATAACTTCGGGGCACATCATTAGGACCACCAGGCGCCGATGACCTCAGCCACATAATTCAGCAGCCAGAAGAATCAGCCAGACAATTCTGGACACGGTTCCTAACCAAGAAAAAATCAAATCGTTGACTTTCCGGATGTAGAGGCCCTTGCAGCCTTCAAACATAACATCCGCGACGAGTGGCTTGCCCCGCACCTAGGACAGGAAAAGCCAAAATCCATGGCAGTCCTCACAACACTCATGACCCGCTTTTGCGCGGGAGAGGACAGCTGGGTAGCTCGTAGTAACAACTTGACCAAAAACCCTGGTAGTTCGGATACCAAGGACAACAATGGAAGGTCGCGTCGCAACAAGCACAAGCGCCGCGTGCAGCGATAATGCTGAAGATCGACAATCAATGCGAATTCGAGGCTCTAAACCGGTCGTGGAAAAAGCCGTTCAAAAGAAATCGAGGCCGTCAATCTGGACCGAATACTCGATCGCTCATGCCAAATACATGGCACCCGAAAAACCAATAACCACACCAACATGGATTGTTGGGTCTTCAAACAAGCGAGCAAGTTAAATGCGAACTCAATGACAAGGGCTGCATAGCGATGGCGAGGAGGAGCCCGGCCGCCGAACAATAGAGACGGAAGGGCTTCCCCCACAAGTGCGAGACGATGAACATGATATCGCATAACCCACATACCCAAAGGGGCGAGCGTGCACTAAAGGGGCGTATATGCGGTGGAGCGATCGCCCCAAAGTTCAACCCATGGTCCTCTGCCCGATCACCTTTGATCGAAGGACCACCCACTAGCATCCGCCACGGCGGATTCGCGCGTGGTTCTTGACCCAATCATCGGCGGATTTCACCTCACTAGAGTCTGATGGATGGCGGTAGCAGCCTTAACCTGCTCTATCGAGGATACGGTCGCAAAATGGGCATAGACCCCTCAAGGAATAAACCCACAAAGGCGACCTTTAAAAGCGTCATACCGAATGTAGAGGCCAATTATGCAGGCTCGTTACACTCGAAGTGGTCTCGGATCCCGGATAACTTCGAAGCGAAGAGTTAATCTTGACATAGTCCCGTTCATGGCGGCTATCACACCTTGCTTGGGCGAACCGCATTTGCAAAGTTCAATGTGGTGCCGCACTACATACCTCAAGCTCAAGATGCGGGCCCTCGAGGAGTAATCACGGTCAATGGAAACACGAGCGCTCTCTCCAAATGGAGGAGCATCACGGCCCCCTCATGGCGGAGGTGCAAAGTAGCCTCTCACAACAATTCTCGAGTCCGGCTACTAAGCGTCCGGACCTTGTCAGCAGCGCCGGGTAATCTACAACAAGACCGCTGGCATGATCCAAGCGCAGCGTAGCAATCCGGCTAACCCAGCCCTCGCGAAATTGCGAAGCGATTACTACGGTACATAACTTCGCTCTGGAGATACCATGGGCATAAGGGAGAGCACGACCACGGCACGCCAGAATGCGGCTCAACGCACTGAGGGGCTCCGATTGTGTCATTCTTTTCTTTCTTCTTTTCTCTTACTTTCGGGACTCCGTTTTTGAAGCCTGTCGGCTCTAAATTGCGAACTCACGATGCAACAGCCGGGAAGCGAAAGCTATGTCGAGTGTCGGTGGTCTCTACTCGAGCATTATACCTGTTTTACATACCATCCATAGCTTACCCACGGAGAGGACATGTCAAATAATCCCATCCCTTGCTTATCGCACTATTTGTATCGTTACGCTTTCATTGCGGTACCTTTTGAATAAACAATACATAGCTTTTGCCTATTATTGCACTCCTTTCTTTATCTATATATATGTTCATTCATGACATGTTGCACCGTACACTTTAGTGCGGCCAATACACGAGGGCTTAAGTACCCCAAAGATATGGTGTGATAAGTCCGAACACTTTCACAAGTGCGGCACCCGAACTTATA